>CAUYQV010090411.1:0-27296 GCA_963574575.1 Galagoides demidoff
CAGCCACGTACACCTAAGGTGGCAGGTTCGAATCCCCAGCCTGGGCCCGCCAAACAACAATGATGGCTGCAACCAAAAAATGGCCGGGCGTTGTGGCGGATGCCTGTGGTTCCAGCTACTTGGGAGGCAGAGGCAGGAGACTGGCTTGAGCCCAAGAGTTGGAGGTTGCTATGAGCTGCGATGCCATGGCACTCTACCCAGGGGGATAGCTTGAGGCTCTGTCTCAAAAAAAAAAAAAAAAAAAAGAAATCCTGATCCTAAAATGCCCAATTTTTAAAACATGGTGAAAATAAAAAATTGCAAGTATAGAGAACTTTAACTCTTAGTCTCTTATTTATAAAAAGGAATGTAATTCTTTGCTTTTGCATTTTTTCTTTTCTTTTCTTTCTTTTTTTTGGGGGGGGGGAATTTCCATGAATCCATTCTGGTATTAATTATTTTCATTTTTACATAATTCTTTCTCTCAAAGACAAAAATATAAGGAACTAATGTTTTAGATTAGATTATTTTGTTTAAATTAAGTGAAAAGAGATCTAATTTTGTTAAAGCTAAAAAATTCTAAAGACTAAGAGTCTTTTGCATGTACAAAAACAAACCCATAATCCTCAGTGGGATTTCTGAATTCCTAATTACATACATTATTACCACTGTGGCTAGAGTTGTAAGCATATGATCAGGTCACTTAGGCCAAAGAGGAATGTAGAACATTTCTCATGATATGATCTAGTTGCATCCCTTTCTCGTTAGGAACACTTGTCACCAAAACAGATACTTTATCATTTTTTTGTGTGTTTTGTGTGTGTGTGTGTTTTGAGAGAGAACCTCAAGCTGTCACCCTGGTTAGAGTGCTATGGCATCACAGCTTACAGCAACCTCTAATTCCTGGACTCAAGCGATTCTCCCGCCTCCTCCTCCTGAGTAGCTGAGACTACAGTCGTCCACCACAATGCCTGGCTATTTTTTGGTTGCAGCTGTCTACTTGGTTTTATATTTAGTTTATTTGAACACCAATGGTTGAGTGCCTAGCATGGTATCCACACTCCACTGAGTATGAGAACTACAAAAATAAATAGACATGTTTAATGAGAAAAAGAGACAGGAAAACTAATTAATTAGATTAAAACAAGTTTGGTGTATAAACAGAATGTTGCCAGAGTTGTGTTTTCATTATAAGCAGTAGCCTCTAGGTGCCTTTCTAATGTTAACAATGGACATGTCAAAGGAGAGATTTACTAAATAGCAATGGGCCTACATGTGGGCAGTTTATTTATGAAAATAGAGGTAAGAGTGAATGCGAGTTGTCTTCTTTTCCCTGAGTAAACAACACAGTGCAGTTTACACATTTCTCTATTATTTTGCACTGACCAAAATATAGTACAAAGTAATGGACTAGCAGATCTGGTCTCTATATCTTTCCCTTCGTCCACTGACCCCCAACTCATTCTTCGTGGCTGTGCACTAAAGGCCCAGGTGGTCAAGATGGCTCATGCCTGTAATCCCAGCACTCTGGGAGGCTGAGGCAGGTGGATTGCCTGAGTTCAGGAATTTGAGACCAGCCTGAGCAAGAGCAAGACCCTGCCTCTAAAAAATAATTGGGCCTTGTGGCCAGTGCCTGTAGTCCAAGCCACTTGGGAGGCTGAATCAAGAGAATCATTTGAGCCCAAGAGTTGGAAGTTGCTATGAGCTATGATGCCATGGCCCTCTACTAAGAGTGACAAAGTGAGACTCTGTCTCAAAAAAAAAAAACAAACCAAAAAAAGTCTGTGCACTAACATTATCCTCATGGAGATTATGAGGGAGGGAAGGACCCCATTCACCCCACATCACTCTCTCCCCATCCAAACCAAGGTGGTGTTAATCCATACACACACACAGAGCACAGGCCCACCTTATTTGAGGGGGATATGTTCCAAGACCCCTAGTTGATGCCTGAAACCTTGGCTATTACCAAACTCTATGATACTATGTTTCTTCCTATACATACATACATACCTATGATGACGTCTCATTTATAAATTAGGCCCAGCAAGAGATTAACGGCAATAACTAATACTAAAATAAAGTAATTACAATGATATTCTGTAATAAAAGTAATATGAATATGGTCTTTCTCTCTTTCAAAATGTCTTGCGATACCATACACACCAATTTTCAGACCACAGTTAACCTCAGGCAACTGAAACATTAAAGAGCAAAACCTTGGCTAAAAGGAGACAGCTCTGTATATTATTCTTATCATACTGTGGCTTTTTTCTAGTAAGCCGTGGGTTCTTTAGTGACAGAAACCGTTGATGTTTGGATTCATAGGACCATCCATGGGATGCAGCACAGAGTAGGTGAAAGTGGCAGCACCTTCAGGGGTGGCAGGTAGTCAGAGGGGAGAGATGCATTTAGCTTTGTCTTCACCTACTCCCCCATCATCTCTTTAGCAAACCCGCTTCACCCCAAATAAATATACACCTTACCTAAAACCAATGTGCATGTTAGGCCAGTGTGGAACCAAGGCAAAGCCCTTCGCACCAGACGGCTTAGAGAACCCTTCCTATAAATCGCCTACACTCAATAAATGTCTGTTCAAATACTTTTGGAAAAGTGGCAGTGGGAATGAACTTGAGTGGCCATCATTTTTTTTTTTTTAATGAGGTCCATTGAGGTATAATTTACAGGCAGCAAAATTTTCCCTTTTCCTATACAGAGTTTGATGAGTTTTGACAAGTGCATAGTTATGTAACCACTACCATAATCATGAGAGAGAACATTTCTATCATCCCAAAATAATTTCCTTTGAACTACCATAATTGTAAACGAGCTCTTTAGAAGAACCTCGAAACCTATCAGCGTTGTACATTACATAATGTGTCCTTGTATCTTAGACGACCTAACGCATCTCTTCAAAATGAGTCGTTTGTTTCCCCTTCGTTATCAAGCCCTCATTTATAGCTATGTTGCTTTTTCTTTTGGGAAACCCCAAGACATCTAGGAAACAGGATTTCAGGGCTCGTCCCCCCAAATCTGGCTAAACTATAGAGCTTTATAATCAAATTCAATGAAACAAAAGCATTTCTTCTCCAAATAGCCTGGTGTTCTCTTCTCTGACTCCCATGTAAATATTTGAGCAACGCTAGTGTGTTATTTTTAATAAGGTGATTATTAGCTTCCTCAAGTTAAGATTATGACTTTCCCTTATTTATCAATTATTTCCCTCGTGGTGACTATAAAAAGGCATCTTGGGGACAGTGGCTGCATTTGGATTTGATTTGATTTATTAATTGAATGAAAGAGCAAACCCGTGAATGACTAAATAAATGAATGAGTGACTAGGTGAATGAATGACTGGTCGCCTCCATTTTAATGACGAGGCAGGGCCTGAAAGGCACAGAGGTCAGGTGACTGGCTGAAAGCCACACACTGATGTGGTAGCCCTGCCCGATCAAATGCCAAATTTATTTTCTTGGCTTTATCTAGTTAGCTATAAACATTAGTTTCTTAAATAAAATCCTATGAAGAATCAACATTAAAGAGTAAAAAGGGAAAAACAAGACACACACAATTAAATGGATTTCAGAAATGAAATTAATATGTAAAGGTAACACAAGTAAGAATGGGGGGGAATTTTCATTTTATTGAGCAGACTTTCCTCTCATTCAGTGGATGCAGGAATACTTTTTGATAACGTTTTTTTGTAATTTTTCTTGGCATAAAAGACTTTGTATATGTTCGCTGTGTTCTTTTTTAAAGACAGGTTCTTTCAATGAACAGGGCACAATTACCTCCACCCTTGCCCCATTACGTTAGGACAACTAAGGAGATGCTACCGTGAGAGACCGTCCATTGTTACACCTACGCCGGCACTTTATTTTGTTTTTCTGCACGTTTGGACAGATCAGGATTGGACGTGATCATATTTCTGTTGAGAGGCTTTTATTCAGGAATAGGTACCCAAAGAATTCCAACGAACATAAAATAAAAACGGGGTGCAATTTATATGATACTCTGACTTAATGGTCTTAACAGCAAAAAGAAAAAAGCTATGAAGGTGGCCCTCCCTCCTGGGGGGGGTCAACTGCTCTCCAGCGCGCCCTCTCCACATCCAGGCTCAGACACTCTCCCTCCAGCCTCGCTTTCTCTCCCTCTGCCTCTCTGGCGCGGCTCCCCCTCCCTCCCTCTGGCTTCTGCTCTTTCTTACTCCTCTCCGCTGCTTAACTACAGCTCCCACTGGAACTTGCACAATCAAAAACAGCTCTCTGCTCCAGCAGCCTCCAGACGCGCATCACCTGGGGAAGAGCGAGCAGCCAGGTAGCTGGGGGCGGGGAGGGGACCCTGCTGCCGCTCCGGGGCGCAGAGCATCGCACCGGCCGGCCTCCAGGGTCCTGCAGCGGCAGCCGCCCGCGTTTCGGAGCAACGGAGCAACCATGGAAAGAGAAAAGCCAGTGCCGGTGGCAACCGCAAGTGGGGAGAGCTTGCTGCAGTAGCTGGTGCTGCAGAATGTGTGAGTGAAGACCTGAGCCCCGTCAGACTCTCCATCCCGCTCCGGCTCCATTGACTGTCTCCAGGAGGGGAACCTGGGACGCGGGTGCACTAGCCAGGCGGGGGTGTCACCCTGGATCTATAACTGTGAACTCCCGACTGTGGAAAATGGTAAACAAAGACATGAATGGATTCCCAGTCAAGAAATGCTCAGCCTTCCAATTTTTTAAGAAGCGGGTAAGGACAGGTTTTGTTTGTTTCTTTTGTTTTCTGTGCTTCCCTTAAATGCCTTTGAACGCTTGCCTGGAGTAAGCCTGCGGTTTTGTTGCTAGACCCTCCTCGTAAGCGGGGCTTCTGGCAGCAGCGGTCAAGCTGAGAAACGTACCTGCCCTGGTCCTGATTTGTTGGCAGAGGGGGTGGGGGGTAAGAGGAGTTGCATTGGGAGGAGGGGGTTGGGCTGAGGTGTCTTAAAGAGGGTTTGGGCTGGGAGTGGGGATTTCTCAATCAAAGCCACAACAAAGATTACAAGGCAGTTTCTAAGAGAATTGGCCGGAGTACAGTTACGGCTAGTCACTCAGGCAGGGGCTAATTTAGTAGCACCCTCTCTCTCTTATCTTTGGAGGGTTCAACTTTTCCACACCTTCCATCCGCTCAGTGCCTCAAGTGCTGCGTTATCATCTTCATTCGTCAGAAGCAGCAGCTTCTGCTTTCCCAAATCCATTCAGCCAATAATTGGCTGTGTCTCTATCTATGGTATAAATAGCAAGGAATGACCTTTTCCAGAAATGATGGAATCCAGCACTTAAAATCCTCTATCTCAAGTTGCTTCAATTTGGCTTTTGCTTGGCATAACTGCCTCTTTTTTTTTTTACAAAGAGAGAGCAGTGGCTGGTCTGTATTTAAGTGATAATTCAGGATTATGCTACTATACACATTTATTCTAAACTTCTCGTTCTTCGTAGTATTAATAATGTTACATTGGTTGTAAATGAGCAAAAAAAATATTTTTCTTTTCTTTCTTTTTTGGTAAGCTTTACTACAGTAAACTTAGTTCATTGTGATGGCCACACTGGGGGTCTGTATAAATTTGCAAATTTATACATCTGTAGGAGGAAAGAAACGCATGATTGTTAGGGGAATGAAGATTGACATTCTTGTAGAGAGTGTTTCTTAAGCCCGGAAACATCCTCCAGCCCTCAACTTCCCCATCCTATTTAAAACCCTATGGCAAGTCCACCAAAATGGTTCTATCCATTCATTCTTGCTTCCCTTCATTGAAGTCCTTTCTGTGCCATGCCTGAAACCCTGAAACACAACCCTTCAGTTTAGTCATCAGCAGAACACAATGAGTTACAGGATCAGCTGGGCTACCTCCCTGCACCAAATGGGCAAGCTGGGAGGACAGGCCCAGAGACACAGCATGTCGGGACTAGCCAGAGGGCTGGCAGGGCCTCCTCAGGGGCCTTGGCTCAGTTCTCATCAGTAAATCAAAATCTTCTGTAAAGTCTGTGGGCTAAAACATAGGTATTAAAAGCAAAACAGACAAACAAAGCCCTGTCCTGGCCACTGCCGTTAGAACAGGAAGACCAGGTGAGGTCCAACACTACTGGAGTCTGCAAGCTGAATAGAACCAAGTCAGCAGGACTTCACAGACCTCCACAAGGCTGCTGGGGTTTCCCCTATAGCCAAAATGCTTCTCTTCCAGGGAAAGGTCCTTTGTGAAGACTTAATTTCCACTAATGGACAAATGTTTGGTTAATAAAAAATGCCATAGCCTATTATTCAGGACTTAAACTTTCTACTCCTTTTTAATTAATTTTTTTGGTGGTATTGGAGGTAGTCTAAAACTCTTCAATCAGATAGCCTTAATCAACTAAGTAGTTGTCACATAGGTTTTTTTTAAAGTTATCTTTTATTTGCTATCAAAATGTACTAATAGAAATACTAATTTACCATCGGATTTTGTTTTGATTAAAAACAATTTACCAATAGTTTTCGGCCGGTGCCTCTGTAGACCTTGAAGTTTGCAATGAACAAGCCGGGGGGTACTGTTGTCTTACCTGAGTACCTGCAAGGAGAAAGAAGTTTGCACCAAGATAACTGGCAGGCAACTGCATCCGCCATCTAACCGGTCTATCAGTTGCTAGAGATACAGTCAGAAATCCTCCCAGGGATAAACCCCTTGGTTCATCTCCGTTTTGGTTTATTCTATAAGTTCCGTGTTCTAAATGTTTATCTCAGTTGGTACTATGACTTTGCTTTTGTTTTGCTTTTTTTGCTTTTTAATTATACAATAAATATGGGACGTGTTCAAACAATTCTAAGGTCTATCCCATCTATCTCACCTCCTCTCCAACCTTCCTCCCTCTCCCAGATGTAATTGTTACATTGATGTTTATACTCCCCCAGACCTTTTCAATGTATTTTCATACACAGTCATAGACTAGAATGCCTTTGTCTTCAGCTAAGAATAATCCATTTTTTTTAGATTCTATTATTGAAGTTCCACACATTTCTGCATATTTTATTTTTAACCTAGCTACACAGTCTTACAAAGTGAACCTTTGTCCATTGCCTCCATTAAACTATGAATAGATCTTGAAAAAAAAAAAAACCATAGAATCTTTTAGGGCTCAATAAAAAGAATGAGGTTTGGGCCCAAATTTAAACAGCTCAAATTTTAGAAAGCTTAAACAGTGCTTCCTGTGCCTCTGAGACATTTTGCAAAGGGCACGGGAGAAGCTGGCAGAAGAGAATGTAGATTATCTGCGCTCACAGCTGTCTGCCAGACCCCGGTTTTTTGTGCTGACTATGTTCTAGGTGCTATAGGCCAAGGGCCTTATAGGTATTGGCTCCCTTCATCCTCATGGTAACCTTATGAAGTAAGAAAAAGTATTAAACCATTAAACCTGCAAAGCATGGCTTAGAGAGATTAAACAATTGGCCCAAGGTCATATAACTAAAAAGCAGCAGAGTTAAAATGCAGACCATTTCTGACTCAAAGCCAGTATTCTTAACCTATACTTTTTAATTTCAAACCTCTCTCCAGCCCACCTCTTTTTTTCTTCCCTCTTTTTCTTTTCTAAGTGAAATCTTCATGCCACCAGCCAATTTATCAACCCTATTAAGGCAGCCAACCCTCGCAGACAAACCTCTCTTGCAGCTCCTTCCTAGCCCTACTAGTGAAAGAGGCTGGAGGCAGCTCCCAGGAACCCAGATTCCAGGAACAGTCTGAGGAAAGGCAGGCAGGCAGCGCTGATGCTTCTTCCACCAAATGTCTTAGATTGATGCTTTTCACCCTCATGTTTTAAAAGCTCAACTAAATCAGCTTAATGTCATTTAGCTGAGAATTGCTAAACTACACTCGATAAGAGCTCTACTTTCATTCTCTACGTGTTCATGATAAAGTAGCATCAGATGTATGTGGATTGTATTTTATTCTTAAGAGTCTCCAAAAATTCATTTATGATGAATAGAGAAATGTCCTTATCAGTTTTATTCTCACAATACAAGAGCTTTAAAAGTTATCAATCCTGCTAAAGGTAATCCATTTTCATGGATTTAAAGATTTGTTCCATTCAGTGGCTCAGATTCTTACATAATGACTCAGAAAACACAAACAAATGACATTGTCTATAACTTGATAATCCTTTCTGGAAATACACTAGGTATGTAAATCTATAGCCACGATTACATTACCTTTTTAAAAATTTCCAATGTTATCTAGCCCTATAGAATTTTGGATTTGGAAGGAATCTGAAAAATCCTCTCACTGACCTCCCCCTTTCAAAGATAAGGGAACTGAGTGCCTCGAAGGTGAATCATCTATCCAATTAGAATGGGACTCAGCTAAGCCTTATGTTTCAGGTTTTCACTTCCAGATCTGGTGTGTTTTCCTCTCCACTGTGCCATCAAACTGGTCAAGTGCTTCATGCCTCATTCATTCCTTTTTGAACAAATAAAGTAGAGACCAGGGGTGGTCTCTCACACCCCTAATCCTAGCACTCTGGGAGGCCAAGACAAGAGGATCCCTTGAGTTCAAGAGTTTAAGACGAGCCTGAGCGAGACCCCCTCTCTACTAAAAATAGAAAAATTAGTTAGGCATCATGGTGGGCACCTGTAGTCCCAGCTACTTGGGCGGCTAAAGATTGTTTGAACCCATGCACTATGATGATACCACTGTGTTCCTGCCTGGGCAACAGAGTGAGACTCTGTTTCAACAACAACAAAAAAAGGATCTTCCTGCCCTGTGGTGGCTACAAGGAATAAACAGTCCTAAGGGGCTGTGAGCTGTGCTGTGGGAGTACCTGCCCAGGAGGATTTAAACAGCTCCAATTTTAGCAAATTCTGTAGAAGCCACTGGACTTTCCACCATGATTCTAAGAGGAAGTATGATCAAAACTGTGTTGAAGAAATCTAAAGCAGAACTTCTGATTTGCTGGAGGGCCTTCCTGCTGCCCTCAGCAGTCACTTGGAAAACAGACCTCTCCAGAGCTAGGGCAGGCTGTCGTAGCAACAGATGTAGGGATTGGTGGTGTCAGACTGACTACCTGAATTTGAATTCTGGATATGCCTCTTCCTAGCTCCATGACCTTTAGCAAGTTACTGAACCTCTCTGACCCTCAGTTTCCTTGGCCATGAAAATGGGCATCATGGGGTCATTATGAGGGTTCCACAAATAAAGTGCTTTGAACAGTGCTTGAGCATTACTAAACACTTAGTAATGTTGCCCTCTGAGAGGACGTCAGAGATTTCCCATCAGGAAAGGAGATTTATCATTCCAATGTGGTTGCTTTAAGCAGATGAGATAGAACAACAGGAGGGGAATCAAATGTAAAGGGATGCTGTCCATGGGACACTTAGGAAGAACACCCACTTCGGAGGAACTTAATCTTCTTTCTCAGGTCTGCCCAAGTAAACATCAGGTCCAGGCCGAAGCCCTTTCCTTTGCTGGGGGGCCAGAGCAATGGTACCACTTCACCTGTCTGACCCTTGCCCTAGACTTTAATGTAGACAGGCAGGTAGGATGTACAGAGGTTCAGGACAGGGACTGCAGAGGCAGGCACTATGATCTAAATCCTGATTCTGCCACTAACTAGCTGTGTGACTTGGAGGCTAGTTCCTTACCCTTGGTATACCCTCGTTTCTTCATCTGTGAACGCAAGATAATAATAGTAACTACCTTAGGATTTTTATGAGTGATGATTTAAATGTGTAATATTCTTAAAACTGATAGTTATTGTAATAGCTGGTGTTATTAAAGAACAATACAAGGAATTGTTCAAATGCTCATAAACCTGAAATATTGAGTCAAGACAGAAGGATCTTATCAAAGAGGGTATTCATTCAGCTGAGTGAAGACAAAAACTTATTATCTTGTCCCCATTCTGTTTTGGAGTGTTTTTGTTTTTGTTTTTGTTTTTGAGACAGAGTCTCACTCTGTTGCCTAGGCCAGAGTGCCAGGGCATCAGCCTAGTTCATAGCCACCTCAAACTCTTGGGTTCAAGTGATCCTCCTGCCTCAGCCTCCTGAGTAAGTGGGACTACATGCACCTGTCACGCACCTGGCTGGTTTTTCTACTTTTAGTGGAGATGGGGTCTCGCTCTTGCTCAGGCTGGTCTTGCACTCCTGAGCTCAAGGCATCCTCCTGCCTCAGCCTCACACAGTGCTAGGATTACAGGCATAAACCATGGCATCTGGCCTGGCAGGAAAGTTCTTAAGGACAGAGAACTGGTCACCTTGTTCATTATATCCTCTACTTGTGAAGCCACATTTGTTAAAGAAAAAAATATATAAAATAAATGAGTGTATCCTAACACCGACTTGTCCCGGGGTCACTGCCTTCTCCTTCTTCCTCCTCCTTTCCTCACAGATGTCTCCAAAGGACATAGAGAAGCAGATATCTTGGAGCGTATTTACAAGTGGGAGAAAAACCCTCATGTGTGTGGAAAGAGGTGGTCAATACGTAGAACGTATTTTGTAAATAAAGGTACATTTAACTACAATTTCCCATTCTCCCTATATATGGGTGCTTTGGGGATGCACTGTAAACAGATAAATAACTTAAGAATCCAGCACATTTAATTCTTTCGGTGTTTGGATATAGATTAGATATACATTGACACTTTGAAACATAACTTAAATCTAGCTCACAGGCCAGTTGACACCGCCCCTTCACACCTGTAGGCACTGACCTCAGGTGTTTGCTGACCCAATGCTCACACTACAACTTCTCTTCCATAGTGTTTTTCTGGTTAGGCCAGACAAGACAGACACAGTAGCAATTCACTAATTTTCTTTTTTATTTTGTATTACCATAAAATCACCAACTTTGATACTATATAGCATCTGCATTGTGTAGTCTCCGAGAATCCTGCAAGTGTCTTTCCAATTATTATTTTTCCCCATTTTTCAGTGCAGTCCTAGACTATGGAGTGTGAAGAAGAGTTTTTCCACTCCAGTCATTTAGTTGAAGCTTTGGACCAGGGGCAAAGTAGGGTGACTGAATTTGTCAGAGGTTGGGAATTTGTTTCCAACACTGCACAACGCGGGTGTGAGCCATTCTTACAAAATAGCTATTTTGTCTCTGCAGCAGTTCTTGCAAAAGTCCTACCAGAAGTTCTTACTCTGCTATAGTGTTTAGGAAAGAAAGACTTTGAATGGAATCCTAGCACTTTAGGAGGCTGAGATGGGTGGATTGCTTGAGCTCAGGAGATCAAGACCAGCCTGAGCAAGACTGAGGCCCCATCTCTACCAAAAATAGAAAAACTAGCCAGATGTTATAGCAGCCACCTGTAGTCCCAGCTCCTCAGGAGGCTGAGGCAAGAGGATGGCTTGAGCCCAAGAGTTTGAGGTTGCTGTGAGCTATGATGTCAGAGAACTCAACCCAGGGCAATAGGGGAAGGAAGGAAGGAAGGAAATTTGAATGGAGAATGTAGCAGAGTTCCTTGAAACCCTGCTCCGTTTTTTAAAGAATCTGTGCTAAAGTGTTACCACTGTATATAACACAGGAGCCAGAAGTATTCTGAGGTCACACATATTTCATGATCTGTAAGTGCTTCAGAAGGTAAAGCAAAGGTAAAGTGAGGGGTGGGGGTGGGGACAGTCAGCAGAAAGAACGTTTCCCTTCGGAGATTTCTGATTGTGAAAGCATAAGGGGAGGAACTGTAATGGGAATTGGATCAATAGAAAAGTTTAATTAGTAATTTAGGTCAAGCTAAAGATAGTTCGCTAGAGGAAATAGTATATATAGAAGCATATTTTTAAAGTGTGGTTTTTTTATACATCCCAGTTAATTATTTTTAGAACTAAGCCCCCAAAGTAAAGTGGTAAATATCAACATTCCTAACACTGCCAGAGAAGACTCCTGACTTATGAGTGGGGTGCTGTTTCTAGACTGCTAATGAAAGCCAGAGATCCTAGTTTGTCAGCTTGCCTGAGTGTGAACTCAAGGATTCCTCACCAAGGTGAGGATGAAGACTTGTACCCATTCCGTGGGGTTTAAGAGTGTTAAGGTCACAGGCAACTTCCTCCAAGGGCTTTGCCTGCAGGAATATGCACTATCCCTGTTGAAGTCCACAGCCTTTCCATCAGGAAAGCCAACTGCCCTGGACTCTAGCCTCTGTGTGTCTTCCTGGCCCAGAAACAAGGCGGACACCTGCAGAGACCTGCCTTGGTCCTTGGTCTAAGAGCGGGCTCACCCAGCAAGTGACCAGGTTTCTGTGGCAGACTGCACAGTGATGCCAGCAAATTTATGTGAGGGAGGAGGACAGGAAAGGAAAAATAGACTACAGGGCCAGGTAGGTGCTGGCCGGCCCCTCCTGCAGTTGGCCCTGGCCGTGGCGGGGAAGCCTTCCCACTATAGTATGTTTACTCCCACACTGAGTTCTCTGCAGCTTTCAGAAATGACATCATAAGTATGTACAACGAAGAGAAATGAAAATCAAAGATGTAACTAGAGCAGGAGGAGACTCTTCAACTTGGTAGTGCAAGCTGCCAAAATATTACTCTAATTGCTTTTTAGAGCCTGCTGTGACTTTTTCTGGGGAGAGGTCACTCAGCCACTTCTGTAGCATTGCAGTCACCTTGGCCTCTTTTCTCTTCCTAGGTCAGGGCATTCACCCCAAATGCCATTTGCTTCGGGAAATGACTGGTTATGTGGTTCTTCCTTCTCTCTTCCTTCTCTCTTTCTCTTTCTCTCTCATCTCTGGCAGATAAGCTCACAGCAAGGCAGAAGGGAAAAAAAGCATGCAGTGAAACACCTCTAGATTTGTGCCAGTAGAAAACGGAAAATTCATGTTCTAACCCAGTGGCTTCAGGAACATCTTGCTATTTCTGAGTTTGTAAAGTGAAGTCAGCCAGTGTGAAAGAACTTGGTAGTTCAAAGACTTTAGTCTCTAAAAATAGAGAGGGCGGATAATTTCCCCAAATAGTTAAAACATATTTGTACTCAAGTTCCTGCAGGACCAAACTTAAAATATGCCAAGAAGGAGAAAAAATGAAAGCTAATAGATTGAGGATTCAATATAAATATTTGCAATGCTTATTATTTGCAAATATGATCTTTTCATAGAATGCTTGTTCTGAAAATCAGCTGAATTTCCATTAAATCCTGAATCTTTCTAGGCCAGTACTCAATTTGGGTTACATTGTAGGAAAATAATTATAGGGGGAAATGCTATCAGTAGATAGCTTCCAGGGTGATTAAAAAGATTGAAATAAGGTTAAGTACTGAAACAGTAGGGAGGTAGTATAAAAATAGAGACATTAAAAAGAATCCTCTTCAGAGATTCATATAGCTTCTCTGAAACCTCAATACAAACATACAGAGGGCTGGACCTTGTCTGTCTTGCTCTATCTGTGTGTCTGGTACATAGAAGACATTCAATAATATATGCTTGAGGAATCAATAAAAACAATTTAATCAAGAGGCCTGAGGAAGTGGTATCACATGCAATAGTAATATTATTACTTGGTTAAATAGAGAGAGTATTAGGGCACGGTGCCTCACGCCTGTAAGCCTAGCACTTTGGAGGCTGAGATGGGCAGATTGCTTGAGCTCAGGAGTTGGAGACCAACCTGAGCCACAGTGAGACCCCGCCTCTAAAAATAGCTGGGCGTGTGTGGTGGGCTGTAGTCCCAGCTACTCAGGAGGCTGAGGCAAGAGACTCGCTTGAGCCCAAGAGCCTAAGGTTGCTGTAAGCTGTGATGCCACAGTTCTCTACCAGGGTTGACAAACTGAGACTCTCAAATAAAATAAAATAAATAGAGTATTGAGGAAGAGAAATAAGAATTTTTTTTTTTTAATTTTGGAGTGATAAACACTGATTTTAATTACATGTGAATTCTGCATCTATGGATTCAACAACCATAGATGAAAAATATTTATGCGGGCCAGGCACAGTGGCTCATGCTTGTAATCCTAGTGGTCTGGGAGGCCCAGACCAGAGGAGCCTTTGAATTTAGGAGTTTGAGCCTGAGCAAGAGGAGGACCTCATCTCTACTAAAAATAGAAAAAATTAGTCAGATGTTATGGTGGCATGTGACTATAGTCCCAACTAGGGAGGCTAAGGCAGGAGGATCGCTGGAACCAAGGAGTTGGAGGTTGCTGTGAACTAGGTTGACACCACAGCACTCTAGCCTGGACAACAGAGTGAGACTGTATCTCAAAAAACAAAAACAAACAAATCCCCCTCAAAATATTAATGAAATGGCTGATCTGCGTACAGAGGTGTTTACAAGTCATTGATCACAGCCCGTTACAGATTCCTTTGTTCCTTCTCCACTCCTGCTGCTTCACCTGGCTAGCCTTTAAAAAAAAAATTCATGAGAAAAATGAATGTTTGCATCTGTATCTAACACGTAGACTTTTTTCTTGTCTTTGTTCCCTAAATACTACAGTGTAACAACTGTTTATAGAGCATTCACATTGCATGAGTTATTATAAGTAATGTGGAGGTGATTAAAAGTATATAGGAGCATATGTGTAGGTTATATGCGAATACGCCATTTTATATAAGGGACCCCAGCATGCATGGATTTGGTATCTGCAAGGGTCCTGGAACCAATCTTCCAAGGACATCAAGGTATGATACCAGGAGACAACTGTAATAACAATATACAAATACATTTCTCCAAAGACCATCAATATAATTGCATTCTTTTTCAACCACTTACCGTCAAAGATTAAATGTTATCTGGTAAAAACGAGGATCCAGAGCTCATTGAATATAAGACCTTAGTTATCAGCTAAGCAGTCATATCTAATTTATTTGTCTAGTAGTCAACTTTTACATGAAAGGGCCCACACCTATACATTGTCACAAAATGAGGTGGTTAAAGCCGTTGCTGATAATTAGTTTTCTTGTACAAAATGAACACATTAAACAGGTCACTTGAGATGAACTCTTCAGAGCTAATCTCAATCGGATGGAATTGCAGAATGTGGAATTAGTTTTTGTCTGGTACCTCGGCGTCATGTCTTACCCTATAGTTCCTTCTATTCCAAAATTCAGACCAATGCAAATGTCCCATGTGTCTTCTTTCCTAAAGTCACTAGCCCACAAAAAAACAGAATCAGAATTTATTTAAAAATGAGTGTTCTAATTCCCCTCCACGCACACCTTTTTATATTCTCAGCAACAGCCAACATGAATTGAGCACCTTTGTCTCAGGCGTTATGGTGGGAAGGGAATATAAAAAATTACAGCTTCCTTCATTCTCCCTACCCGACTCCTGCCCCAGAAACTTGGATTGTGTCCCCCATGACGTGAGTTTTATGGCTCCTGGTACTATTTCTTATAGAACCAGTCAGTTGTAATTGCACATTGGTATAACCATTTAATTAATGTCCTCAACGTTAATTAATGCCCTCCTGGACTATGATCTCTATGAGGGCAGAGACCTTCATTCTCTTTTACTTGCAATTATACCTTCAAGGTCTGGTTCCTGGAGAGTGATCAATAAATAGTTGTTGAAACAAAAAGCTAAACATTTATGAAATTCTGGTCTATGGAGGAAGGGAGTTAATCTAAAAACCCACATAGAAATTAAAAATCTTTTATTCTGTTTTGGTTTATGTTAAAATTTCCTCATCTGGACACATCTGTATTTTATTTTACCTTATTTTTCAGACAGAGTTCCACTCTGTCACCCAGTTTAGAGTCCAGTGGCATTATCCTAGCTAATGGAAACTTCAAACTCTTGGGGTCAAGCAAACCTCTTGTCTCAGACTTCTGAGTAGCTGGGACTACAGGTGCTACTATGCCTGACTAGTTTTTCTATTTTTTTTTCTTTTTTTTCTTTTTTGTGGTTTTTGGCCAGGGCTGGGTTTGAGCCCAACACCTCCTGTATATGGGGCCGGCGCCCTACTCCTTTGAACCACAGGTGTCACCCTAGTTTTTCTATTTTTAGTAGCATCAGGGTCTTGCTCTTGCTCAGGCTGGTCTGGAACTCCTGAGCTCAAGCAATTCACCCTCCTCAGCCTCCCACAGTTCTGGGATTACAGGCCTAAACCATCACACCTGGCCTATATGTATATTTTAAATAACATCGCTTCTGAAGCCATTTATTTTTTGTCGTTCACTGTTCCCTGTGAAGGGATCCATGTAATAAATTGCTCTAATTATTTAGTAGTTGATTAAAGATTTTTCTTTTTCTTTTTTTCTTTTTTTTGAGACAGAGCCTCAAGCTGTTGCCCTGGGTAGAGTGCTGTGGCATCACAGCTCATAGCAACCTCCAACTCCTGGGCTCAAGCGATTCTCCTGCCTCTGCCTCCCAGGTAGCTAGGACCAGAGGGACCCATCATAACACCCAGCTGTTTTCTTTCTTTTTTTTTTTTTTTGGTTGCAGCTGTCATTATTGTTTGGCAGGTAGGGGCTGGATTTGAACCCGCTAGCTCAGGTGTATGTGGCTGGCGCCTCAGCTGCTTGAGCCATAGGCTCTGAGCCAAAGATTTTTCTTTTTTGATAGAAATTGCATTTAGCATGTGATAGTCCCTTAAATTTGCCTCAGTTGCCAGGAAACTCCAAGTTATATGTAAAGGTAAATTTCAAAGAGTAAATCAGACAAATCTTTAGAAATTAACTTCTCATTCACTGAATTTAGTTTTAATCTTATATTTTTATTTTAACATTAGAACTCTCCTGTTATGTATATCTTACTGTAAACTGCCTCAGATGTTCTGAAGGTAAAAGCAAAAAGCAACTCTCGTATAATCATTATGCGAGTGTATTACTGAGATGCAAGCAGCACACAAAAGTAATGGAGTCCTCCAATATAAAGGGAGCTAGGCATAGCTCGGTGGTTAGCGTGCTGGCCCTGCACACCAGGGGTGATGAGTTCAAATCTCACCTGGGCCTAATTAACTAAAATGGGAAGTGCTGTTCTGCTGGTTTTTACTAGCTTTCCTTCTGGAAAATGCTTGCCTCAGACTATATAAAATTAATCACCGAAGCAGAGCTAACCCTTAAACTGTAGGTTTATTACCATAGATACACAAAATAAGCCATTTGGACTCAAGGTAGAACTATAGCAATGTTTCTGTTTATCCCACCAAACTATAGTATATTGTCCAAAATGTATCTAACTCTACTAAATTTATGTTACCTATGGTTACATAGAAAACTACTCCAAATTTGGTGATCAAAACCAACCACCATTTATTTGCTACTGATTCTGTGGTTAAGGAATTTGGGTTGACTCATTTTGATGGTTCTGTGAGCTTCACTAGGTCTTCCTTGGCTTCATTCAGCCAGTGACTGGGCCGAGCCAGGAAGTCCACGAAAGCTTCCCTCTCACGTCCGGAGCCTCAGCGTTGCTCTGTTGGCCCCTTTCTCTCTCTGCGGTGGCTTAGGCTTCCTCACAACATCATGGGCACACTTCTTTGATGGCTGCCGGCTTCTAAAAGGGAGAGTTTTAAGAGAGCTGCAGGAAACCGGAGATCTCATAAGACCCGGTCTTGGCCCGGTCCTACAGCCTCACTTCTGATGCATTCTCTTTATCAAAAAAAGTCACAGACTAGCCCAAATACAAGGGGAGGGGAAAGAAACTCCCCCTCTCAATACAAAGAAAAGTAAAGGGAAACTATGTGAAAGTTTCTATTCGTTGTACTAAAACATAGCATCCTTGTCCAAAATGTATCCAACCATCCTGCATTTGTCTACCACTTTTTAAAAATCAAAATAGTTTTAGCACTAGGCACAGTGACAGGTGCCTCTAATCCCATCTCCTTGGGACACTGAGGTAGGAGGATCACTTGAGCCCAGGCGTTTAAGAACATCGTGGGTGATTTAGTGACACCTCCCCCATCTGTCTCAAAAAGTAAAAACGGAAATATTTTTGGCTATACATAAAAAGTAGAAAAAATACCCAAATCCTAAGAGAAGGAAAATACTAAGGACTCCTAGTGTGGGATCAAACACTGTGAGACTCTGAACAGCATAACCTGTGGCCTTAAGGCCATGTGTGGCCCTCAAGGTCCCCAATTACAGCCCCTGGACCAAATCCAAACGTCACAGAACACATTAATTAAAAGTATTTGTTCTGTAAAATTTGAATTCAGTGGAAAGGCTGCTTGTAGTCCGAAGGTCACAGGTTCCCCAGCTCTGTTGGCTTATGTGTAAAATGGATTCAATGATAACATCTACCTCATGGAACACTTATGATGATTAAATGATGTAATGCATGTCAAGTATTGGGCCTAGTGTCTGGGACATGCTAAGGACTCAAAACATGTTAGATATTAATATTATTGAGACAGGTATCAAAATTATGACCTAACTTTATGACTTACCTCTCTAAACTTCTTTTATATTTTTTATTTATTTTTTGAGTCTCACTTTGTCACCTTTGGTAGAGTGATATGGCTTCATAGCTCACAGCAACCTCAATCTCTCGGGCTCAAGTGAGTCTCTTGCCTCAAGCTCCTGAGTAGCTGGGACTACAGGGGCCTGCCACACTTGGCTATTTTTTAGAGATGGGAGTTGTGCTCTGGCTCAGGCTCATCTCAAAATCCTGAACTCAAGCAATTCACCCGCCTCTGCCTCCCAGAGTGTTGGGATTACAGGCGTGAGCCTCCTTGCCTAGCTTCATTTCTAAGGTTTTTTTTATGGCATAAGTTGTGTTTTTACTCTTGAGTCTGCTTGAAGATGCTGGGGCGCAGAAACTGATACCCTGAAATATGGCACATTGACATGCAGAATTGTCAGAAGCTTCAAGGCTTGGCTAACCTGCCCCTGCCCCCAACTGTATCCCCTAAAGCACAGAACAAAGTTGAAGTAAGTACTTTTTCTGCTTACAATCTAGATCCACAAAAGTGAACAATTCTTTTTTCTTCCCTTTTCCTAAGACCAGGAATGTAACCAGCCTAAACAGACCCTTTACTCTGATTTACAAGTTAATCTCAGGTCTCAGATCCATCCATTCTCCGTAGTAATCATTTACTGCCTCTCACCAGAACCCCTTTTCTCCCTCATCCATAAACTGTTTGCCAGGATGATATATAAGCTTTTAAACCCCATTGGGTAGGAGGGTGAGTGGTCTCTGTGATTCTCGCTCTGTACATGTGAATAAAACTTGTATGCCTTTTCTCCAATTAATCTGCATTTTCAGCAAACCTAAAAAGGTGAAGGATAATTTTTTTTGGCCCTTATAAAGACTTGCTGCTTGAAAATGCTTTGCCTTGGATTTTATTGATTCAAGGCCATTGCTCAAAAGACTTGTGGATGGTCAGCAGATTCACACTTTTCATTGAGTTGTTTAGTTGTTTCCAGAGGCTTAGGAACTAGTGAACATCGTTAATTTACTTTCTATAGATAATTGTCTCTAGAGCAACTGCAGTGGTCTGGCTTCAGTGCTGAAATGATACTTCATTTGCACAGAACTTCATTAAATCAAATGATATCAAATTACTCTGCTTTTTTAGTTACATATATGCAAATCCACTGAGGGAAAAAGAGATATCCAAATACTTTGGTCCAACATACAATCAGTAATTGATGAGCTTCTATTTAATTTAATGAATTTATTGTTGGCAAGTCAAGGCTTGAAATCTAAACCAGGCTTGGTAGCTCATGCCTATAATCCTAGCACTCTGAGAGGCTGAGGTGGGAGGATCCCATTAGCTCAAGAGTTCCAGAGTAGCTGAGCAAGAGCAAGACCCTGTCTGTGCTAAAAACAGAAAAATCAACCAGGTGTTGTGGTAGGCCCCCGTAGTCCTAGCTACTAAGGAGGCTGAGGCAGGTAGGATCACTTGAGCCCAGGAAAGTTTGACGTCGCTGTGAGCTACATTGATGCCATGGCACTCTAGTTTGGGTAACAGAATGTGATTCTAGGCTGGGCACAGTGGCTCAGGGAGGCCCAAGCCGGTAGATCACCTGAGCTCAGGGGATTGAGACCAATGAGCAAGTGTGAGACCCCATCTCCACTAAAAGTAGAAAAACTAGCCAAGCATTGTGGTGGGCACCTGTTGTCCCAGCTACTTGGGAGACTGAGGTAAAAGGATCACTTAAGACCGAGAGTTTGAAGTCGCTGTGAGCTATGACATCATAGCACTCTACCCAGGTGACAGTGAGACTCTGTCTCAAGAAAGAAAAAAAAATGGCCGGGCGCAGCAGCTCATGTCTGTAATCTTAGCACCCTGGGAGACCGAGGTGGGTGAATTGCTTGAGCTCACGGGTTCGAGACCAACCTGAGCAAAAGCAAGACCCTGCCTCTACTAAAAATAGACAAACTGAGGCAAGAGGATCACTTGAGCCCAAGTTGGAGGTTGCTGTGAGCTATGACACCAAGGAACTCTACCTAGGGCGACAGCTTGAGACTCTGTCTAAAAAAAAAAGAGAGAGAGAGAGAGCGCCTGCCTCACATAAGTAAAAAGGTTTAATCCATTTGAAATTCAAAGTCACAATCCATGTAACTCATCAACACTCAAATGATCTTTAAAGTCTTTTTGCTACTCCCTGTTTACAAAAATACTCTTTCCAAAGACTCAAAAACTTGTGTTGGAAGGCATTGCATCCCTCTGTTTTCTTTAACTCTGAAATCAAGTTCTTTTTTTTTTTCCTTCCTTTCCCTTCCTTCTCTCCCTGCAGTCTGAAACTCCTAGGCTCCAGTGACCCTCCTGCTCCAGCCTTTTAAGTAGCTGGGACTACAGACGTGCACCAGCACCCCACACTACCCACCCCCACCCCCCAATTATTTAGAGGTGTGCTCTCACTCTGTTACCCAGGCTGAAGTGCAATAACAAGATTGTGTAGCTCCCTACAGCCTCAAACTTCTGGGCTCCCCACACCCACCTACCTTTTTTTCATTTTTTAGTGATCGGATCTTGCTATATTGCCCAGGCTAGTGTCAAACTCCTAGGCCTCCCAAAGTGCAGTAAGAGCCACTGTGACTGGTTTATGATAAAGCTCTTTCTTTTTTTTTTTTTATTTCTTCTGTTATGTAAACACTCTCCATCCTCATTTTAACTTTCCCTCAGTATGCCTCCCTGTGGACCTTAATAAATGTGTCAGTTTCCTGAATATTAGACTCCTACCTAGCCCAGCTGTCCACTCAGCGTTCTCACTGAAGTATCTCACAGACCCTTCGACTCATCCTTTTCAAAACCGAGCCCTTGATTTTTCTTCCTACATTGCCCCATTTCAGTAAATGAAACTGCCACTAATGATTAGTTGAAGCCATAAATCTAGAAAATATTCCTCCTGCCTTTTCTTCCAACATGAATGCAATTCATCAGCACGTCTTATTGAGTTTACTTCCAAAACAGATAAATTTTTTTTTTTTTTGATAAATGTATTTTTTAATCTCCTTCTCTTCATCTCCAGGACCTACGTCTTGGTGCAAGTCACGGCCATCTTGTGCCTCATGTCTCCCCGTCTCCTCTTCCCTGGCTTTTCTCTCCTTCACTTTCTCACGAAGAAATTCCAGCACTTTAGACAAATTAACATCTTTCTCATAGTAGAGAGGTTTTCCTCACAGGCATAAGAGAGGAAAGTACTTGGCAAATATGATATGAGAAGCCGGGTTACGTTATTTGTGGCAATCAACTTTCTTATTGTGTCAGATACTTGCTGGGATTTTTTTTTTGTCTTCTTGATTTACTTTCTCTTTTTGAATTAAAGAACATTTTATTTTGTGAAGAACTGAGATATATAGACCTTGAGAATAGCCGTCGCTCATATACCTGAAATTATTCATTGCCACCTACCTCAAGGTAAGAAAAAAAGTCACAGAGAGCTTAGAAAAGGTACCAACACTCCAAAACCCTGGCAGAAGGAAATAGCCTGATGCTTTTCTTTGAAACTAGAATAAATAGTCATTTCTTTTCTTTTTTTTTCTTTTTTTTGAGACAGAACTTCAAGCTACTGCCCTCAGTACAGTGCCGTGCCATCACAACCTCCAACTCTTGGGCTCAAGCAATTCTCTTGGCTCAGCCTTCCAAGTAGCTGGGACTACAGGCACCCGCCACAATGCCCGGCTATTTTTTGGTTGTAGTTGTCATTGTTCTTTGGCAGGCCTGGGCTGGATTCGAACCTGCCAGCTCTGTTGTATGTGGCTGGTGACTTAGCCACCTGAGCTATAGGCTCAGAGCCTAAATAGTCATAGCTAAACGTTGGGTATTTTCAGATTGGAAATTTTTTTTTTTTTAAGTGGTTTACTAAGTTAGAGTATAATAATGATGCTAGGGACCATGGTTTTATGAGTTCTACTATATGTCACCTCAACACTGCATAGTTTTCAAACTCCTCCGTATCCTGGACACATTCAGCATCCCTCACCTCCTTCTCTACACCCCTTGGCCTACGTCTCTACCTCTGTGACCTCGGGAATACATGGGGCCTGTCTCTCTCTCTCTGTTCTTACTGTCCCTCCTTTGGCTCACACACCCTTACCCCACACTTAGCTAAATTCTCCGTATTTTTCCAGGGCCAGCTGTGGTTTCACGTGATGCATGACAGTCACGCAGCCACCATGAATTTCAGATTGCTTTCTTCAAATGCCTCTTCAGCTCTTAGTAAACACTGACTTATTTCTCTGCCCTGCACTTCTGAAAAAAATAATTTTTTAAAAGGAAAGAAAACTGACTTATAGTGATAATTGCCCTGCATCGAGTGATTATCATTTCGCTCACACAAGTAGCGTTTCCAAAGCCTTTCATTTATAAAATGTCCTACAGTCGTCTCTTCTCTGTGACTCACAACTCGGGAATGCAGGTGTCCTTAGCCTGGCTTTCCCAACAAGGACACTGGGCATTAGAAAGCTTAAGTAACTTCCCCAAGGTCACAAAGATAAGATTCACATAAACAGATGGCGTTTGAGAGTCTCTTTCTATTACATCACATCGCTTTGCTGGCAACTATCGTGGCTTTGTAATGGGCATTAGATGCTGACCAGCTACTGCTACAGGAAGTTGAAAAGTTGAAATGGACTATTTTGTTCTCATGCTTGTCAGATTCTTCAGCAGTAGAAGAGAATCCATTTTTGTCAGTTCTACTTTCTAAATTGCTTTTGACTCCCACGCCCACGTCCCCACCGACAGTCTGTACTGCCATTTCCCAAACTCAGGCCACCTTGAGCCTTCCCTGGAGAACTTCCCCAACCTCCTAATGGGCTCCTGCTGCCAGTTTCTCCGTGGAATCCTCTAAACTGCCATCTAGAAGGTCTTTCTAAAGCACAAGTAGGAGCTTGGTATCCCTATACTTAATACATTTCTGTGGTTCATCGTGGCTCTGGAAACCAAAGTCCTAATTGCTCAGTATTGCACAGAGAGCCTTCCCGGACAGGCCCTCATTCACCTCTCTTGCCTTCTTGTCTCTTTCCCTTTTTCCTCTTCCACTAAACTCCATTCTCCAAGCATTCAGAATAGCCTGCTCCAACTGCACCATCCCTCTAGCTACCCAGGGGCTCTAAACCCAGAGTGTATGGATCCCCTGGAGAAATTCTCAGCTCATTCTATGATTGTGACTCATCCTGACAATTCATTCATTCATAGGAATATTTATTGACTATCTTCTAGGTCCCAGAGGCTATTCTTGGCACTGAGAATACAGCAGAAATTAACATAGAAACATTTGCCCTAGATGTTTATGTTAGCAAAAAGTCAATAAACAAACATTTTAAAGTAAAATACTTCAGTCACAAGGCTGGACGCTGTAGCTCATGCCTGGAATCCCAATACTCTGAGGGGCTGAGGAAAGAGAATTGCTCGAACTCAGGAGCTCGAGACCAGGCTGAATAAGAGTGAGGCCCCATCTCTACTAAAAATAGAAAAACTAGCTGGGTGTTGTGGCAGGCACCTGTAGTCCCAACTACTTGGGAAGTTGAGGCAGAAGGATCATTTGAGCCCAGGAGTTTGAGGTTGCTTTGAGCTAGGCTGATGCCACAGCACTCTAGCCTGGGCAATAGAGTAAGACTATTTAAAATATATATATTGCAGTCACAAAAGTACAAATACTATATGATTCTATTTACATGAGCTACCTTGGAGTAATCAAGTTCATAGAGAGTGGAATGGTTATTGTCAGGGGCTAGAGAAGAAGAGGGATGAGGAATTCTATTTAATTGGTATTGAATTTTAGTTTGGGACAAAAAGATGAAAAAAGTTCTGGAGATGAATGGTGGTGAAGGCTGCACAGCAACTTGAATGTACTCGAGCCACTGGACTAGACACTTAAAAAGGTTAAAATAGCGAGCCTGGGCTCGGCGCCTACGGCTCAAGTGGCTATGCCAGCCACATACATCTAAGGTGGCAAGTTCAAATCCAGCCCGGGCCCATCAAACAACAATGATGGCTGCAACCAAAAAATAGCCAGGCGTTGTAGCAGGCACCTATAGTCCAGCTACTTGGGAGGCGGAAGCAGGAGACTCGCTTGAGCCCAGGAGTTGGAGGTTGCTGTGAGCTGTGATACCATGGCACTCTACCCAGGGGGACAGCTTGAGGCTCTGTCTCAAAAAAAAAAAAAAAAAAAATAGCCAGCCTGGTGGCTGTAATCCCAGCACTTTGGGAGACTGAGGCTGGAGGATTGCTTAAGGTTAGGCGTTGCAGACCAGGTTGAATAACACATCGAGACCCCTGTCTCTACAAAAAAAATTTAAAAATTACCTGGCTGTGGTGAGTCCAGGAGTTTGAAGCTACAGTGAGCTGTGATTGTGCCACTGCTTTCCAGCCTAGATGACAGAGCACCTGTAGTCCCAGCTACTTGGGAGGCTGGGGCAGGATTGCTTGAAATGAGGGGTTCAGACAGTGGGGAGCTATGATCACACTATGGAAATCCAGCCTAGAGTAACAGAGCAACACTCTGTCTCAAAAAAAAAAAAGAAAAGGTAAATGGTAAATTTTATGTGATGTATAGTTCATTGCCAAAAAAGAAAGAAAGAAAGTGCAGTATATTAGATGGGAAATGGGCTAGAGAAAAAATAAAGACAAGAAGGGAGGATAGGGAGGACTCAAGGATCAGAGACCAGGGTAGAAACTACAGAACTTCTCACCTGCTGCTGTTGCCCAGGGTCTGAGCTATGGGCACAGCTACATATGCAGAAGAGTCACCATGACCTGAATCCTCCATCTGATTGTGAGGTGTCTTGCTAAATTCCTGAGAACGGAATGCCTTTCATTCCCCCTGAACCTCCTGGATATACACAAGTGAAATCCTCAAGAGGAGTAAATGGGAATCAGGTTGTTACTCGGACCTGCCCTTTCTCTTCCCATTTGTCCTCATTTTACTTTGACATCAGCATTTTGCTGTCGTGCGTCAGCAAGGAGTCACGAGGCCATTTGAGGTAACGATGACCAGTTTTTCAAAATCAGATAATTATATCTGATTTATGTCTTCAGTGTCTCTGTAAATCACTTTAATATCCATTCTTTCCTGAGTTTGCCTTTTATATTACGTACTTCTTCGTAATTCATAATAATCTATGTAGTTTCCAAGGCTGAATGTCATCTCTTAGTAAGCGGTCTGACTATTTCTTTTCTTTCTGACATTTAAGTAAAAGTTTCTTGTAAAGTAAATATTATCGTATCTCAAGGTTTTAAGATTTGGTATCAAAGTTTGATCTACATAACATCAAAACAACTGGTTGCAAAGTGAAACTTCTATCTGATCAAGCTGTTTGGGCTTTACAATATCAACCATCCAAGCCCAGCTATTTCTGTTTTGGTTTTGCTTTTGTTTTTAATGGTAGTTTGGCCAATAAGTAAGCACAAATCATCTAATCCTCTTGTTTGCCTCTGACCCCCAAAGTTTTCACCACTGGGGGACATAGTATGACTGCAAAGCCCTGTGAAGTCCCAAGTCTAATACTCCTTTGCAATGTTATCTCAGTAGTTGTAACTATTAGAGATTTTTGTAAGGTACAGATCTTTTTCAGTGTAATAATGAGAATCGTACAGCTTCGCAGAAACTGACAAATGTGAGCCATCTTGCATTATCTAGATCTAAAGTATAGATTGCAGGAGCCCAATTCTTCAAAAAGTATTCTTTTTCTCTTTTTCTGTCACACTCTAACAAAAAAATATAGAGTTTAGTTGAAAGCACAGCCCAGAGAGAAGCGAGTTATCCGATTATGAAGATGACATGTGACTTAGAGAATAACCTTCTGTGACTACAGTGCTGTCATTTAATTTCCCTCTTTCGGTCCTTTTTTTATTCTGTCAAATGGAAACTCTTTGACATTTTGATCATGGTGAAGATGGAAGCCTTCTTTAAAAGATGGAAATACTTAAGTGACTACCAGTAGAACACTTGAGTCAAGTGACTAAGTGTTTTAAGGTCGGTTATAGCTAGTGCCAAAAACTTTTTATTAATTTTTTTTTGAGATAGAGTCTAATATTGTCGCCCTCGGTTAGAGAGCCATGGCATATCATAGCTCACAGCAATTTCATACTCTTGGACTCAGATCCTTTTGCCTCAGCCTCCAGAGGAGCTGGGATTACAGGCTCCGCCACAACATCTGGCTATTGTTTAGAGACAGGGTCTTGCTCTTGCTCAGGCTGGTCTTGAACTCCTGAGCTCAGGCAGTCTACCCGCCTGGGTCCCCCAGAGTAGCTGGGATTGCAGGTATGAGCCACCACGCTTGTCTTCTCCAGTTCACATTTTGGATCCTTTTCCTCTTTTCTCCCACATTTCTTAATCTACTTTAATGTTTGTAAAATGATTCCTTCTCCTAGAATGTGTAACCTATTCCTAGGCTTCATTTTTACAAGAAAATCCATGTAAGCAGAGTAATGAACCCTTCAAGGCTTCTTCAAGGAACTTCTCTGGTAGCAGATAGAAGACAATCTTACTGAAAAAATGAAAAGAAGAATAACCTTCACAGGGTCTCATTGTCTTCACTTGTGAAACGTCTCTTATTTACTTTGTGCATAAAATGGCGCAAGTTTACTTTACCTCTAAGAGTGTACGATTTCTGCAAAATGATTTACTCTTTTGTTGTAATATGTGTCAAATGACAAAAATACAATACATGGAGTCGAAAGACTTCGTTGGCTTTGTACGATTGGGCAAGACCTCTTTTCAGGCTCGGTGCCTGTGGCTCAAGTGGCTAAGGTGCCAGCCACATACACCTAAAGTGGCAGGTTCGAATCCAGCCGGGGCCGCCAAAAAACAATGATGGCTGCAACCAAAAAATGGCCGGGCGTTGTGGTGGGCGCCTGTGGTCCCAGCTACTTGGGAGGCTGAGGCAGGAGACTCGCTTGAGCCCAGGAGTTGGAGGTTGCTGTGAGCTGTGATGCCACCGCACTCTACCCAGGGTGACAGCTTGAGGCTCTGTCTCAAAAAAAAAAAAAAAAGACCTCTTTTCATAAAATAGAATAAGTATTGAGCTGAGCA
>CAUYQV010090419.1:0-24019 GCA_963574575.1 Galagoides demidoff
ATTGCTATTTATAAATTAATTTTATATTGGGGCTGCGCCGGGGGGTCAACGTTTTTGGGCACTGGCCCAATATGCCTGTGTTGGTGGGTTAAAACCCATCCCAGGCCAAAAACTTAAAAAAAAAAAAAAAAAAAAAAAAAAAAAAGACTATTAATACATGAGCCATAGAATGCAGAGGCTTCCAACTCTGACTTATTAAGCTGCAGAACCCTTGTTTCATGAATTCTTCTACACATATCCCCAGCCCATTCCAATAGCCCCTTCTGTTTTATTTCCCCCATAAAACTTCCAAGACCCCTTCTCCTGGGCAGCTCCTATGGCTCAAGGAGTAGGGCACTGGCCCCATATGCCAGAGGTGGCGAGTTCAACCCTGGCCCCAGCCAAAACCCACAACAACAACAACAAAAGACCCCTTCTCCTTGGCGATTCAGACTTCATATGGCACAGTCTGAGGTTCATTTGGCTTGGCTTACCCTGCTGCCCTCCCATATACAGGGGAGACCTAGTCATCCCAAAGTCACCAAATGAAAGAGATAAGATGAAAAGCAGGCCTCCTGCCTCCCACCCAAGCTTCTATCTTAAAGATGCCATAGTTATCTTAAGGTGTCCACTGCAGCCAAGACTTGGAATCGGGTATTGTCTATAAATTCACAGATTTCTGGCAGGTTTATAACAAAAAATGGCAGAAGCATACCTTGAACTCAGATCCCTAGGCCCAAAGCCAATGGCTGAGCTACTAGGGTTGGCTCTGAAAGACAGTGGTAGGTACAAGCCACACCCCCCTCACTGAGCCACCCTCCCTCAGCAGAAGGGTCAAGGCTGTCCAGAAGATGGTGCTGTGGTGTCAGAGGGAAAGTACCAGTGCTCATCCCCAACTTCCCCTGGCAAACTATTCCAAGGCACGTGGGGCAAGACAACACCAGGGGTGGGGCATGTGTGTGAGAAAGTCCAGGGAAGGAGGCCCCAATGCAAGTTGGCAACTATCCTCATCATGCTAATCAAAAAACTAAGTGCTAAGAAAGACTAAGACGCTAAGATAAGACAGAGGAAGGATGGGAGGACCAGATAAGTTAAGCATGGGTTTTCCTAGCACAGGAGGCACCCTATGACCCATTAGGGACTCTATCTGAAGCCTGTCTTCTGGTGCCATACTGACCTGCCTCTACCTCCCCCACCCAACACCCTGCTTCCTGAAACTCCCAATGGTTTAGAAAGGATCATTCAGTTCAGTTTTGCTATCATTAGGCCATGAGCCAAGTGTCACAGGTTTCTGGTCCCTTCTGGCTGGTGGCTGATGAGAGCCACTGATTCAGACTAGTACATTTTGGGCACAGGAAAGGTGAGGGTAACACAGGAACAAATGCTCACTCCCACCCTGGCCTGACGCACCAAGGAAGCCAGACAGAACTCTCAGGAGAGAAAGCTGGCTCACCTCCCAGATAGAATCTGACACCTCAGGTCAGCCTAGAGAAGACAGGAGGAGTCATCAGGACACAGGTGACAGTACCAATAACAGTGTCCTATGACAGGGACCTGTATCCTAGTGGAAAGACCCCATCTTGCTCCACAGCAATGTTGTAAGAATTGTATGGTTTTAGGGGTTCTGACCCTTGCCCTGAGAAGCTCCAGGTTAATTAAGTGCTGGCTCTGGTTTCACCTCCCTTACATGCTCCTTGGGGTCTGCTCCAAGCCCCAGGAGTCCTTCTTTCCTGAGCTCAGCCCAACGAGTGCCCTTTGCCCTGGAGACTTCTGGGGACTGCCCTTGGGATCCAGCTTATAGACACAAAGCCTCCTGCGACCCTTGGAAGTCTTTGGGGACAGGGATAGGGCTCCAAGGAGCCAACAGAGAACTCTTGAGAGGTATGTGGGGGTGACCTTATCTCCTGCCAGTAGGAGATGGAGAACCCACTATACACATCCTCAGGGATTCCCCTCCCCTATTCAAAACTAACCAAAATGTAGGTGCCTCTTTCCCTGACCCACATACTGAGGAGGCAGGCAAGCACTTGGAGAGGGCAGAGCCCCAGGAAGCAGGCTCTTTCATCACCCTTGTGGTAGGTAGTTCTGTTAGTCTTCTCAGCTGAACTCCAAACTCAGCCAGGGCATAGGGCAGGGTCCAGAAGAGCCCACCACCTGTGCACTGACCCTGCACAGCAGAGGAAACAACTCCATGGCCCAATCCCACTTTCACTTCCTTGGGCCCTCTGAATGGACTTCAGGAAAGACCAGGAAGAAGAGTGTGATTGCCGCCCAGTTGTGGCCAGCATCTGGACTATCCTGGAGAGCTGGACCTGACCACCGGTATCCTCATACCTTTAGCTGAGGTTCCGAGCTCTCCAGACACTACAACCCAATCTGGAGCAGCCCACAGTCTCCAGTGGAGGGAGAAGAGTCGTGGGATCAGCCTCCACCCTTTACCCTCTACCAGTCCAGCTTGTTAACTCTGGTGCCTGTGTCTCACAGCCGACCTCGCTTTGGGGCAGCCGCGCTGCGGACCCTGCGGGCTTCCGGGTGTCTCCGAGCCCTTCCCGGCCGCGCTGGGGCGCACGTGCACCCCAGCAGGCTGACACACAGGCCGCCGCCACGCATGCAAACCCATGCCTGCACGTACGTGCAAGGCTCACATCTGCACACATACCAGCTCAGAACTGTGATCTCCCCTCACTCGGGCCCCGGGCACTTGGGTGCACACAACAGGCTGGCGCACCCACACACCGACAGACGCTGCAGACTGGCGGGAGGTCCCAGGTCAAGGGGCGGCCTGGTTTGCAGAGTCCCGGCAGCCACCGCCTCTGGGCGATCCCGCCAGCCTGGGCTGAGGCCAGAGGGTGAGTCAAGTGATGGCGAGGAAACCGCAGGGCCGTCCCGTCCCAGCAGGGCGCGTCCAGGGCCCCGGGGGCCTCAGTGGCCGCTCTCCCCCAGACCCAATCGCCGGTTACCCCATCGCCGCTCTGGCAATCCACGTGAGCCGGACCCCACGCGAGGCCCGAGGGCTCAGTCTGAACAGGCTCCAGACCAGGCGCGCGGGCCATGCCAGAGCCCCAGAGCCTACCAGGCCCCGGGAACCTCGAAGTCCGGGGCCAGTCAAAATCAACGGGGCGACCCCTGCCCTGCAGCCCGCCCTCCAGGGGCCCCCGGCTGCCAGAAGCCGCAGCACCTTGGCCCAGGCCGGGCGCCCTCCATCCCAGGGCCAGCCAGCAGGGGCGCCCTGGGGCAGAGCCACCCACCCCTTCCCCACGCGCCGCCCGCAAAGTCGGCCCAAGTTTCCGCGCCCGCCCAGCGGACGAGCTCCTACCTGCAAGGCGCCAGGCTTCCTGCTGCCGCTAGCCGGGGTCGCAGCCGCGACCGCATCCTCCAATGCCGCCCAGGCCGCGGGTCCTTGTCTAGCCGGGCCCTGAGCGGGAAGTCGCGGTGAGAACCGAGCCCGGAGCCACCCTCCTCGCAGCCGTTCGCGCCGCCGCCGGGCGCCGTCTGCGGTCCCGGGCGGGGCGGGCTGGGGGCGGAGCGGGGGCGGGGCAGCCCGCGGGGTGGGGGCAGAGCCCGGACGCGCCTCTGGGAGCCTGCCCTCCCCTGGGCCCGGGGGTGAGAGGACCTAGGTGGGGCTGGCTCTCCCGGCACCCGGCCGCGGGCGCCGCGCTCTCTCTGTACCCGCCGCCTCCGCGAGCCAGTGCTCGGCGGACCAGTCACGCGTCCTTGTTCAGTCACTCCGTTAGAACATTCATCCACTGCCACTTTCTACCTGTGTGACCTTGTGTCTGCCACTTGACCTCGCTAAGCTTCAGTTTCCTCATTTGTAAATTGGAATTGTCTTCCTCTCGGTGGTGTAGTAAAGCATTGAGGTTGTTACTAAAATGCCTGGTACACAGTAGGTGCTGCAACTCCCTTGTCCCGCGCTAGTTGCATTAGGGAGCTGTTGTATTAAGGGGCTGGAGAAGGGCTCATTATTTTTTCACCTGGTTTTGGTGTAGTCAGCTAGGGCAAATTTCAGAGAGATGTATCCCAACCTGTGTTAGGGCATGGCAGCTGTCTGAGGAAGCAGTGATACCCCCACCCCTGTAGCAGGCCAAATATGAGGATGCTGGGGGAGGGGTTGCTAAGTGGCCTCACTGGGTACCTGAACATTTGCTACAGTCTCCCCCACGAAGACAGGCCTGAGCACGTGCAGCCTGGGAGATGATGGGGGTGGGGCGTTCCCAGCCAGGATGGTATGTTGCAAAGAGGGGCTGGAAGGGTGGAAGAGCTGCCCCTGTTTGCACTGTTTCTCTCGGTCACCTGACTGTGGATAAGGGCCCCTCACAGCTACTACTTTATCTGAAGGAATCTAGTCCCTTGAAGTTCCTGAGCTGCCTAAGGAATAGGGACAGGTGTGTGCAGTGGGGGATGGAAAGACAGGTGGACATGCCAAAGGTCAGAGTAAGTTCATGGGACAAAACCACCCAGGCCACCTCCTCAAATCCCAAAGGTCAGGGCTGCCTGAGTCAGAGCAGCACAGGCCTGAGGCTGCCTGTCCCAAGAGTCATAGAGCTGTTGGAGCAGCTGGAGCTAAAGAGGAGAGGCCGGACACTGCAGGTAGGAAGAGGAAGAGGAAGTGAGGTCCCCTGAGGAGTGGGGAAGAGTGTTGCTCCAATTAGAGCTGAAAGAACCTTAGAAATGGAGTCTGGGGCTCAGCGCCTATGGCTCAAGCGGCTAAGGCGCCACATCCACCTGAGCTGGTGCGTTCAAATCCAGCCTTGGCCCACCAAACAACAATGATGGCTGCAACCAAAAAATAGCAGGCCATTGTGGCCAGCACCTGTACTCCCAGCTACTTGGGAGGTAGAGGCAGGAGAATCGCTTAAGCCCAGGAGTTGGAGGTTGCTGTGAGCTGTGATGCCAGGGCGACAGCTTGAGGCTCTGTCTCAAAAAGAAAGAAATGGAGTCTGGGAAGATTTGAGGAGGAGAGACTCAGGGAGAGTTAGGGCCTTCCCAGGGTCGCATAGCAGGCTAGGACACAGATCCCCTGACTTCTATCCTGGGGATCTTTCTGCAGCCTCACCTTAGTGCCAGGAAAATGCATTTGTGTGCTGACAGTTAGAGCTCACGCCAGGCCTAGTTCTTTAACCCCAGCCTATAGTCCTGTGGGTCACAGGCTGTTCTTTCCCACTTTTGCTCCTCATCTACTCTGCTTTCCCCTCCTCATTCTCCAGCATAGCACCTATTCCCCCATCCCTGCCGTGTGGGTGGAGGGGAGAGAAGGAGGAGGGCCATCTTTTTAGCTCTCTCTGTCTAGGATTCTCACTGTGTACTCAGATGTACCTGGTCATCTTTCCAGTATCTCTGAGCCAGAGTGGGACCCACTCAGGCCAGGATAAACCTGCTGAGACCCTAGGGGCCAGTTAAAATTCTATAGCGCCCCCCAATATCCTGTTGCTTCGGAAACATCTGGCAGCAGCCCCATTAATCAGTATTTTGTCTATTCCTATTGGCATCACTTAAATGGTCTGGACTACCAAAGAAAGGACATAGTATGTGTGTGGGAGGTGGACTTGGGAGCTACTTTGTAACTTTCTGAGCCTCAAATTTCCTCCCACAATGGGAGCAATGGGAGGCTGGCTTATTGTCGGTGGTGTCAAGCAGCATGAGTAGGGCAAATTGCTGAAAAGCTGTAGACAGCTCTGCAGTGTTGGTGGACTGTGAGCTCCTCAAGGCTCTGATCCTGCCCTTTCCCTCTGTACCCGAAGGGTCAGGTCCATATAAGGGGACTGTCTTGGGAGCCCCTGCGTGTTTTATTAGCAATGTGGTCTTAAGAGAAGTTGTACCCCAACTGGAAGGATTTGTGTGAATAAAAGCAGAGAAGGGAACAGTGTGTGCTTACGTGGGCTTTGTGGGTGGAGTTAACAAAGAAAAACATAGTGTAGGAAAGGAGGTTTCTCTCTACTCCCACCCCCATCACCACAGGGCTGCACAGGCTCCACATGGGGCACAGGAACACTTCTCCTTCACCCCACCCCAGACATGGATTGCTGCTTCTGGCTTCCTGGGACAGTGAGGGAAAAGGTCAGCTCTCTAAACCTCAGCTCCTTATGTTAAGGTTATTAATAACAATGTCACTCCCTCTAATGAGGCCACACCTGCTATTTACAAATCTCCTTCCTTCCTCAGAGGAGCTCCCTCACCCCAGAGGAGGGAGAAGTGGAAATGGCAGCTACTCCACAGGCAGAAAAACAGAGATGTGTGGCACCTTTCCTTAAGACACACAGCAATGCTGCCCTCCATGTTTTCAGACTCAACTAAAGACACTGCCTACTCCTGGAAGGTTCCCCAAACTGCTACTGCTGCACTCAACTTCCTCTTCCCTCCTTCTCTCCTACCAGAAGAGGACTGTCTCAGTGGCTGGGCAGGGCAAGGAGCTTCTACTTGGAGCCTGACCCTGTGTCAGCCACTTAATACAAGTTCTCATTTACTTCTTCCAATCATAAGAGGTAGGAGTTTGAAAAACAACCAAACTGAGGTTTGACATACTGAGCTGTGTAACATAGGCAAGCCTCTCAACCAGTTTGTTCATCTGTCAAATGTGCAGGTTACAGGTTACAGGGCTCCAGTAACCAGTGGTAGTTCTAGAGAAGGAGAGATGAAGCCATTTGTCCCCATAGCTAAGAAATGGAGATGCTGGCTCGGTGCCTGTGGCTCAAGCGGCTAAGGTGCCAGCCACATACACCTGAGCTGGGGGGTTCGAATCCATCCCAGGCCTGCCAAACAACAATGACGGCTGTAACCAAAAAAAAAAAAAAAAAAATAGCTAGGCGTTGTGGCAGGCACCTGTAGTCCCAGCTACTTGGGAGGCAGAGGCAGGAGATTCACTTGAGCCCAGGAGGTAGAGGTTGCTGTGAGCTGTGATGCCACAGCACTCTACCCAGGGGGACAGCTTGAGGCTCTGTCTCAAAAAAAAAATAATAATAAAATAAAATAAAAAATAAGAAATGGAGATGCTGGAATTTTCCCCTCAGGATTGTGTGACACCAGGCCCTTCTGAGAGAAGGCTCAGACACAATTGGCAGTCGGGACCCGCCTGCCATCTAAGCAAGCAGAGATGAAAGCTGGACTGTCAGTGGCCATTAGCCTCAGCTGAGAGCATCTTAGGGCATCTGGGCTGGATAGGCTCTGGGGATGGGGGCATGGTCATGGGATCTGGTTGGGGTGAGGTGAGCCACTTTGCAAAAGAGCTTCCCTCTGCAGAGGAGGCTGGGAAGCAGTGGCCTGCTGCTCTGCCAGAGTGAGTGGGCTATGGGGAGCCTTCCAGACTGAAAGAGCCCCACCCACCACCCCAGAGAAAATCAGAATCTCAGAGGGAAACCCTGAAGACTGGGAAAGGGATGTTGGCCTTCACAGACACTTCTGAAGGCCTGAGCAGCTAGAGAAAAGCCCATCAACAAAAATGTAGGGGTCTTGTAGCTCAGTGGGTAGAATGCTGGCCACATGTACTGGGGCTGGTGGGTTTGAACCCTCCTGGGCCTGTCATAATAATGACAACTACAACAACCAACAACAAAAACAGCTGGGCATTGTGGTGGGTGCCTGTAGTCCCAGCTACTTGGGAGGCTGAGGCAAAAGAATTGCTTAAGTCCAAGAGTTTTGAGGTTGCTGTGAGCTGTGATGGCACTCTACCGAAGGCAACATAGTGAGACTCTGTCTCCACAAAAAAATTAAAAAAGTAGGGGCCCCTGCATGGGAGGGGTAATGCTAATTAAAGGCCACGGTGGACTGATCTTCCATATCTCCTTCCCATCCTTCCTTCCACCAAATACTGAGGATCCCCTGGCTTTATGCTGGCATGGAGGGTATAACAGTGGATGGGCCCAGGTGCTGACTCCCAGTGCAGTTCGAGGGACAGACTTAAAACAGACCATGCACTACAGTGGGTGCTTGAGTCCAGGCAGGGCTGCCACAGCAGGAGAGAGGCCTTGGGAATAGGGTGCTGGGCCTTGAGTTGGGGAGGAGGAACCATGATGTCCTTCATTATGGCTGTCCCAGAGTGCAGCCACTGGAGGCCTGGTGCTGGAGACAGTGGGAAATATTCCCTCCCCACCTCCACAGGGGTGTTTTTAATCCTATTATCTTTTGCTCCCAGCTTGGAGTCTCTGTTGCCTCCTCCACTACCCTAGGTTCCAAGTCCCCACTCTGTCTTCTGTATGTCTCTGGGTTGTCCCTCCCCAGCCAGCCAAAGTTCCTTGGAAAACACCTTCATACTTTGGAATATGCTCTTCCTCCACCCTGGCTGCTTGTCTGGCTTTCTTTTTCTTTTTCTTTTTTCTTTTAGAGACAGAATCTCATTTTGTCGCCCTCGGCATCACAGCTCACAGCAACCTCCAGCTCTTGGGTTTAGGCAATTCTCTTGCCTCAGCCCCCCAAGCAGCTGGGACCACAGGGGCCCGCCACAACACCTAGCTAGTTTTTTGTTGCAGTTTGGCTGAGGCTAGGCTTGAACCCGCCACCCTCGGTATATGGGGCCAGGGCCGGCAACCTACTCACTGAGCCATAGGCGCTGCCCTGCTTGTCTGGCTTTCTTCGCTAATTCCTATTGGTCTTTCAGACTTGGCTCAGGTCCAGCGCAGTGGTTCACTCCTGTAATCCTAGCACTTGGGAGGCCAAGGCAGGTGGATTGACAAGGTCACAGGTTCGAGACCAGCCTTAGCCAGAACGAGACCTTGTCTCTAAAAATAGTCAGGCCTGGCTCGGCACCTTGTGGTTCAAGTGGCTAAGGGGCCAGCCACATACACCTGAGCTGGCAGGTTCGAATCCTGCCTGGGCCCATCAAACAACAATGACGGCTGCAACCAAAAAATGAGTTGGGCATTGTGGCAGGTGCCTGTAGTCCCAGCTACTTGGGAGGCAGAGGCAGGAGAATCATTTGAGCCCAGGAGTTGGAGGTTGCTATGAGCTATAATGCCACAGCACTCTATCCAGGGTGATAGCTTGAGGCTCTGTCTAAAAAAAAAAAAAAAAAAAAAGCCAGGCATTGTGGTGGGCACCTGTAGTCCCAGCTACTCGGGAGGTTGAGGCAAGAGAATGGCTTGAGCTCAAGAGTTGGAAGTTGCTGTGAGCTATGATGTTACATCACTCTACCAAGGGCAACAAAGTGAGACTCTGTCTCAGAAAAAGAAAAAAAGACTTAGTTCAGTTCAGGCCCCCTCTTCCAAGAAGCCTTCCCTGGGCTCCAGGCTGGGTTTGCCCACCTCTTCTGAGGCCCCATAGCATTCTTTTTCTTTTCTTTTTTTTTTTTTGCCAGGGCTGGGTTTGAACCGACCACCTCTGGCATATGGGGCCGGCGCCCTACTCCTTTGAGCCACAGGCACCACCCCCATAGCATTCTTGAATTCGTCTCCATCCTAGCCTCAGTTCCATGTGCTAAAATTGCTTGGTTACAAGCTTGGCTTCCCTCCTAGACTGGAGGGGTACCTCCTCCAGGGCAGGGCCTGCAGCTGCCTTGGGCTGGGAATCTAATGCCCAGCATAGGACTGAGTCTGGCTGTGGTGTGGACTGAAGATTTAATAGTGAAGGAGGACTCTGCAAATCTGAAAGGGAAGAAAAGCAGAAAACCCTACCCAGGCCTAGAGATGAAAGCCTGAAGGGGCCTCTTCTGCCCCAAACTCCTCTGAACCCCCTGCACCCTCCTCTCAGCCTCTTATGGACCTATGACACCAGGCTTCAGGTCAGCAATAGCTGCACCCAGCCCGTTTCAACATGGGACAGCTGAGGCTCAGAGAGGGGCAGTTACATGGTCAGGATCTCAGGCAGGTGGGTCTAGAATGCTTCAGGCCTGTCGAGTCTGTACACCAGGCTACCTCCTTATTCTGACACTGGCACTCTTTCCCCATCTTCCCTCCTCAGACCCAGGATGGAAAAACACCTGGCTGAGCTCCACCTGCCTGCCTCATGCTGCCTGTAGCTCCCTCCTTGGAGGCCCTGAGCCTGAGGGTGACCAGTAGAAGAGGGGACCCCTGTGAAGTGGGAGAGGCTGATGTATTTCCTCCTCAGAGTTGCAGGAGCAACTGGCCCTCCCCAGAGCCTGGCCTCCTGCCAGCCTCCCTGATCACCTTCTTCCCTTTCCTAGTCCAGGGCCTCTCTCTGGGAACCCCCTCCCCCAACCTTAGTGCCCTGGGCAGAGCCTTTCCAGTTGTTTCCAGGACAGTGGTTTGGGCTTGGGCAGGCAGTACCCACAACCCTGACTCCAGCCCAGTCCTTGGCTTTGGCTGGGCCTTGGCCTCCATTGGGAATCAGCTTCCCCCCAGCTCCCCAGTTCAAAGGTTTTGGGGGCCTGCCAACCAGCTCCTCCTTCTCCGCCACCATGCCCCCTCCCCCAGTGCTGGGGCACCCTTCCCTCCTACCGTGGGGGCAGATCAGGTGGACCGTCATCAAAGCCTTCCTAAGGCCGGCTGGGACAGCAGGGTCTGGCCAGGTGGTTGGCTGCTGCCCCCTCATTAGTGGCCCGCTGGGGTTTCCGTCACTTAGGGCTGGTTACCAGGCAACCGCGTCCAGGGAGGGCTTGGCTCTGGCTCAGGGCTGGCACAACAGCAGTGGCTGAGGCAGAAGAGAGCAGCCCAGCAGGGTGGGGGGCTGGGGTCATGGTCAGGAGGGCTCTCACTCCCAGGAGGGGTAGGGGTAATGTTTTAGAAACTGTCCTCATCTCAGCTTAGACTCATACATAACCCAACCCCACAAAAGGGGTTTCAGGTCCTCAACACAAACAGCCACATTCAGCCTTTCTCAAGCTTCCTGGAAGTCAAGGGGAGGCTGATTTGGAGCAGAGAGGGGCATTTTGGGGTTTGGGGGTGTGGCCTTGTGTCTTGAGGTGGAGGACACAAGGAATCAGATTCCCAGTGTTTAGGTCTCAGATTTTGGATCTAAATCCTACTCTGCCTCTTAATGGTTGTGTAATCTCAGACAGGTCGACGGCCTTGTTTCTAGAATGGGATGCTAGCCTATCTCTTAGGGCAGCACACAGTATGTGAGAACAGTGGTGCCCCTCGCAGTACCTGTTCATGCCCTCCCTAAGCCAGGCTGTACATTCAGCCCCAAGCTTCCCACATTGCAAGGGACAGGATTGCAGATGCCAACAGCGCATACATGGCCACTTGCCATGGCCAGGTAACCTAGGAATGTGTCATCTTCATGTTCAAGAATAGCCCTGCCTCCCACCTCAGCTCCTTGCTCCCCCATCCCTGCTGACTTGTTTTAATTTAGCAAACACTCATATACCCTTTACCTTGTACCAGGCACTGTTTGAAATACTTTACAATCTATGTTAACCAGCTTGATGAAAGTATTTCAAATTGTATATGAAAACAGTACAATGTACCCCATGTTTGCATTAATGTATACAGCTATCAATTAATAAAAAAAAAAGAAAAAAAATACTTTGCAAATATTAACTCATTTAATTTATTTAATCCATTTAATGGATTAAGTCACTTAATCCATTTATTTTATTAATCCATTTACTGGATTAAATGAGGTAATGCTGAGGTGGATGCAGGGAACTGCTGTGGGACAGAGGCCCAGCCATTCCCTCCTTCCCATATGGCTTGGGCGGCTTCGGCTGAGCTGCTGGGTTGTCAGTCCTGCCTCCTGCCTCAAAGCCAGCCTGGGCTGGCAGAGCCACCGGCAGGTCAGAGTTTCAGGAAGAGCAGTGAAGGCTAATTAAAACTTGAGCTCAGGGGGGTCCCCTTGGGGCAGGGATTGCCTCAGTCAGCTTCCTTGGGGGAGGGCCTTAATTGGACCCCTGAGCCCTAGTAATGATGCAAACTCACCAGGCAGATGATAACAGGCAGGGAGGGAGGGGAAAGGGGGAAAGAAACAAGCTGGCAAAAAAATAATAACAACCCCCTCCCATGGTGAGGGGTAACGACTTTGGAGTTCCCAGACTGTTACTTAGGAGCTGTGTGACTTTGGATGTATTGCTTGCCTTCTCTGAGCTTTGGTCCAACCCTGGAGGGTTGCTGTGAGGAGACTTGCATGGGGAGTACCTAACACCATGCCTGGCTTGGAAATGGGTTCTCATAAAATTGAAGCAATTATCACAGTTATTAAGCCACTACTACTATCAAAATCTTTTCCTGGCTGGGCACCTGTAGCTCAGTGGCTAGGGCACCAGCCACATACACTGAAGCTGGCGGATTCAAATCCAACCCGGGCCGCTAAACAATGAGAACTAGAGGGCGGCGCTTGTGGCTCAGTGAGTAGGGTGTCGGCCCCATATACTGAGGGTGGCAGGTTCAAACCCGGCCCCAGCCAAACGGCAACAAAAAAATAGCAGGGTGTTGTGGCGGGTGCCTATAGTCCCAGCTACTCGGGAAATCACCTAAGCCCAGGAGTATGAGGTTGCTGTGAGCTGTGATACTACAGCACTCTACCGAGGGCAACAAAAGTGACTCTATCTCAAAAAAACAAACAACAACAACAAAAAAACACAATGAGAACTAGAACCAAAAAATAGCCAGGCGTTGTGGCGGGTGCCTATAGTCCCAGCTACTTGGGAGGCTGAGCCAAGAGAATGGCTTAAGCCCAAGAGTTGAAGGTTGCTGTGAGCTGTGATGCCACATACTCTACCCAGGGCGACAGCTTGAGACTCTGTCTCAAAATAAATAAATAAATAAATAAATTATATATATATATATATATTTTTTTTTTTCCTATGTGTAATCTCATTTAGTTCTCAGAGCATCCTGGGAAGGAGGAGGACAAGCCTTCAGCTGGGGTTGGGGTTGCCTCCCAGCTTTCTCTCCAGATAACCAACAGTGAAGATCCTGGGCCCTGGGCCAGGGTATGGTGAGGCAAGGGCAAGGTATGCTGGAGGTCAGGCAGAAAGGAGCCCACAGGGCAGAGGGAGGCAGCAAAACATAGGCCTGGGGACCAGAGAGAATGGGGAGCTGGTCAGGAGCCATGAAGAGCCAATCAGAGCTGAGACACATAGGCAGCAGGCTGAGGCCAGTGTGAGTGACAGCCACGGAATGCCCTGCTGAGTGGAGTCTAGCCCTAAGTGACCAGTCTGCCTAGGTCCAAGTGCTACTTGTGTCAGAAGCAGGTAGGCTATGAAGACGGGAGTCTAGGGGAAGAGAGAGGGTCTGAGGACCTTTCCTTTCTGGCTCCAACAAGGTGGCTCACTAATTCCCCTGCCTGCTGTCTGAGGAGCAGATAATCTCATCTCCTATTTGTGAGGCCTCTATAGTCAATGAGCACAAGGCCACGTCCCTCGGCCTTCTGGCCCCTTCGGGAGGCCACATAGCAGCTATTCTCAAAGGGACAGAGTCCAGGCCAAGGTCCAGAAAGCCAGGGCTGGCACGGGGTGAGCTCCAGGACCCTCCAAAATGACCGGACTCAGGGATGTCACCTCTGTTCTCAAGCCTGTTTCCTAGCACCACCCAGTGCCATGTCTGTCTGGGCTGCAGCAGGCCTAGGGTCTCCAGGACAGTCCATGGGCCTCCCTCTTCCTCAGTCACTCCCCAGAGCACAGCACTCTGCCCCAGTGTGCTCTATGAACCTTTCCTAACAAGCAATGGTTCAGAACACAAATTGTCTCCCAGAGAGAAAACCAGGGCCAGGACAGAGGTATGGAGGAGAGCAGGATAAATTTCAAAGCAGCTTGGTCATCACTAATAAATCAGCAATTCCTGAACAGCTAATAAATCAACAATTTCTGGACAAATAGCCAGCTCTGCATCAACCCTGGGTCTCAGCCCCCTCTCCTCCTGCAGTCCTCACCTCCTGTCAACCACCTCGGGCTCCAATTACTTCAGCAATTAGCACCTCATCAGGCCTGTCTGCCTGTGAACAGCTCCCCTGAGGAGGGCTTCAAGAGGTCTCTGTGACCTCAGGGCCCAGAGCTGGGGCAAGTCTAGGCTGGAAGGCCCCAGTCAGCCTCCCTGCACCCACAGTTACCTGGGCAGGAGGCCCCAAGGTCCCTTGGAATCAGGTGTAGGCCTAAGAGAGGATCTTCACCCCAGACAAGACCCTGTATAGCGCTTGCACCTTCCTCAGCCCTCTCTGTTGCTTGGTGAGCCCTGGCGGCCAGTGGAAGGTTAGGAGCCATGCAAGGTTGGGGTCAAGGCAGCAAGGGGAAGGTGGGTGCTCTCTGAAATCTACATTGTGCCATGGTCTTGTCAGGGGCCTCCTGGCCTGGGGCCATCCCTTTCTGCCCAGACTCTCTCCAGCTTCACCCCCTTGGTACCCCCATCGTCCCTGGGATCAGTCTTTTGCCTCAGAGTCCCACAGTCCTTGAAGTGAGCAGCATGTCCCCCGACCCACCCATGGTCAGGATGAAGGTAGCCAGATTCTGGGCTCTAGCTGTGAAGAGTTGAGGCCAGGAAGTAGGGGTGACCTGTGGCTGGTGGGGTCAGAGAAGACCCTGCAAGAGACAGAAAGAAGGAAGTGTGGCCAGGAAGGGAGTGGGCACCACAGCACAGTGGAGTGGAATGGCTCTGGGATAAAGGGCAGGCTGAGATTTCCTCTTACTGAGCTCAGTTTCCCCAGCTTCCTTTAACACAGAAACAATAGAGGTTCCATAGACCTGTGGTCCCTAACCCCTGGGCTTTGGGCCAGTATAAGTCCACGTTAGGAATAGGGCTGCACAGTAGGGGGTGAGCAGCCAGCAAGCCAGCGAAGCTTCACCGCTGGTCCCCACTGCTGCTCCCTCCTGTCAGATTGGTAATGGCATTAGACTCTCACAGGAGCATGGACCCTCACGTGAGGGAATTGGTTGCATCTCCTTATGAGAATGTGATGCCCGATGATCTGAGGTGGAGCTGAGGTGTTGATGTTGGCACTGGGGAATGGTTACAAATACAGATGATCATTATCAGAGAGGTTTGACTGCACAGAGACCATAGTAAATCAATTGCTTATCGCCTCCTATCAAAACCCTAACAGTGAGGGGCAAGTGATAGGCCTGATGGCAGGCTTTATAGGAGCAAGTGAACCTCTTAATTCAGCTGGGTCCTGTAGCTCAGTACTTAGAGTGCTGGCCCTGCAAATCTGGGATGGAGAGTTGGAACCTCTCATGGATCTGATTAAGAAAAAATAAAGGAAACAACTTAAATGCCCACCAACAAGCTGTGGCATTACGTATACCATAAAATACTATTTAGCCACTAAAAAAGATGGAGAATTTACATCTTTTGTATTAACCTGGATTGAGGTGGAACACATTTTTCTTAGTAAAGCATCACAAGAATGGAGAAGCAAGAATCCAGTGTACTCAATTCTAATATGAAGGCAGCAGATGAGCTAATACAAGGAGTGGAGTAGGGGAATGAGGGAGCAGGGGGAGGGGAGGAAGGAGGAGGATGGAAGGTCACAATGTACGGCACACCTCTTGGGGGAGTGACACAATTATAAGAGGGACTTTATCTAACAAATGCAATCAGTGTAACCTGATTCTTTGTACCCTCAGTGAATCCCAAACAATAAAAAAATAAAGAATGAACATCTTCATTTGTACAGCTGCATCTGGTGGCAGGTGGACCCAGCCATTATTTTATTTGCCACTTCCCTCCACACTTGTCTCACTCACAGTTTTGATAAGCCCACAGCTAACCCTATCAAAAGTGAGTAAAAAACAAGTGTTGCTGGAGAGTGTTCTGACAAGTGAGGAAACCCAATGATGAGAGAGCAGAAGACTCTAAGACTGCAAAATAAATAAATAAATAAAGCTGCATTTAAATGAAAATACTGGGCCAGTGCAGTGGCTCACACCTCTAATCCTAGCTCTCTCTCTCTTTTCTTTTTTTTTTTTTGAGACAGAGCCTCAAGCTATTCCCCTGGGTAGAGCGCTATAGCATCACAGCTCACAGCAACCTCCAACTCCTGGGCTCAAGCGAGTCTCCTGCCTCCGCCTCCCAGGTAGCTGGGACCACAGGCACCCACCACAACGCCCAGCTACTTTTTTGGTTGCAGCCGTCATTGTTGTTTGGCAGGCCGGGGCTGGATTCGAACCCACCACCTTAGGTATATGTGGCTGGCACCTTAGCCACTTGAGCCACAGGTGCCAAGCCAATCCTAGCCCTCTGGGAGGCTGAAGTGGGTGGATTGCTTGAGCTCAAGACCAGCCTGAGCAAGAATGAGACTCCATCTGTACTAAAAATAGAAAAATTAGCCAGCTTTTGTGGTGGCACATTACTGTACTCTCGGCTACTCAGGAGGCTGAGACAGGAGGATCACTTAAGTCCAGGAGTTTGAGTTGCTGTGAGTTTAGGCTGACACCATGGCATTCTAGCCTGGGTGACAGAGTGAAGCTCTGTCTCAAAAAAAAAAAAAAAAAAAAAGCCTCTGCGCCTGTGGCTCAAGCGGCTAAGGCGCCAGCACATACACCTGAGCTGGTGGGTTCAAATCCAGCCCAGGCCCACCAAACAATGACTGCTACAACCAAAAAATAGCCAGGCGTTGTGGTGGGCGCCTGTAGTCCCAGCCACTTGGGAGGCGGAGGCAGGAGAATCACTAGAGCCCAGGACTTGGAGGTTGCTGTGAACTGTAATGCCACAGCACTCTACCCAGGGTGACAGCTTAAGTCACCAAGTGTCTACTTAAATTAAGGGCTCATTACAACAGGTGATTCATATTCTCCAAGCCTGTTTTGTATAACATATGGCAATCAGCTATCCTATGAAGCCATGAAAACTTCAAAATTGCTTTCCCCATATGGAGACCAAGCATCCTGCATTAAAAGTCAAGTCTTTTGGAGTTTATCAAAAGGAAAAAAGAAGGAACCCAAAGAACAAAAACAATTATTGAAAGCTACCACTTCATCAAATGTGTCTGTACTAAGATCATCACTCTCAGTGGCTAACTGTACTGCTAAAGCTAAGAAGCTCTTTACTGTTGGTGGAGAGTTGATCCCACCTGCTGCTATGGTCATTTGCCATGAACTTTTAGGAGAGGCTGCAGTTCCAAAGGTGGCACGCATTCCTCTAGCACCATAAGCAACAAATGGATAGAATAGAGAGCGGATTCGAGAGGATTAATGAGTCACCATGGCATGCAATCAAAATTGTGGAGTCTACTAATGTTGACAACAAGGCAACATGCTTGATTTTGTGAGATATATTTGTAGGAGGATGTGCAAGAGGACATGGTATGTGTACTTCTGTTGCCAACCAACACCACAGCTGCAGGACTATTCAAGGCTTTGAATAATTACATGTCAGGAAAACTGAATCGGTCATTTTATGTCAGTAAATGCATGGTGAAGCAGCTGCCATGACTGATTGGCTTTCTGGTTTTACTACTCAGATCAAGGAGGTCACTTCTTTTTTTTTTTTTTAAGAGACAGAGTCTCACTTTATTACCCTCAGTAGAGTGCTGTGGCATCACAGCTCACAGAAACCTCCAACTTCTGGGCTTAGGCGATTCTCTTGCCTCAGCCTCCCAAAGAACTGGGACTATAGGTGTCCCCCACAATGCCTGGCTATTTTTTTGTTGCAGTTTGGCCGGGGACCGGGTTTGAACCCACCACCCTCAGTTTATGGGGCCAGTGCCCCACTCAGGGAGCCACAGGTGCTGCCCAAGGAGGTCACTTCTGAATGTGAGTCTGTGCACTGTGTCAGCCACAGAGAAATGTGGTCTAGCCAAAAAACATCACCTGAACGAATTTTCAGGATGTGATTAAAATTATCAACCACGTTAAAGTACATACCCTTAACGCACATCTGCTCACAGAGCTCCGTGAGGAGATGGACACAGAGTACACACATCTGATATACAAAAGTGAAATGGCTTTCTAAAGGTAGATGATTGGCTAGAGTTTCTGAGCCATTCCAGAGATTTTTTTTTTTCTTTTTCTTTTTATTTATTTATTTATTTATTTTTTTGAGACAGAGCCTCAAGCTGTCCTCCTGGGTAGAGTGCTGTGGCATCAAAGCTCACAGCAACGACCAACTCCTGGGCTCAAGCAAGTCTCCTGCCTCAGCCTCCCAAGTAGCTGGAACCACAGGTGCCCGCCACAACATCTGGCTATTTTTTGGTTGCAGCCATCATTGTTGTTTGGCGGGTCCGGGCTGGATTTGAACCCACCACCTTAGGTGTATGTGGCTGGTGCCTTAGCCACTCGAGCCACAGGCGCCAAGCCTTTTTTCTCTTTTTAGAGACAGATTCTCACTCCGTTGCCCCAGGCTAGAGTGCTGTGGGGTCAGCCTAGCTCACAGTAACCTCAAACTCCTGATCTCAAGCAATCCTCTTGCTTCAGCCTCCCAAGTAGCTAGGACTACAGGCACCCAGCACAATGAATGACTAATCTTTTCTAATTTTAGTAGAGATGGGGTCTTGCTTTTGTTCAGACTGGTCTGGAACCCTTTAGCTAAATGATCCTCCCACTTTGGCCTCCCAACAGTGCTAGGATTATAGGTGTAAGCCACTGCACCTGGCCCAGAGATTTCACTATGTTGCTCTCGGTAGAGCGCTATGCTGTCACAGCTCACAGCAACCTCAAACTCTTGGGCTTAAGTGATTCTCTTGCCTCAGCTTCCCAAGTAGTTGGGACCACAGGTGCCCACCACAACACCCGGCTATGTGTGTTGTTGCAGTTGTCATTGTTGATTTTAGCTGACCCAGGCCGGGTTTGAACCCGCCAGTCTAGGTGTATGTGGCCGGTGCCCTACTCACTGAGCTATGGGCACCACCCTTTTTTTTTTTTAGATATGGAACACTTCACAGATTTATGTGGAATTTATGTGTCATCCTTGTGCAGGGGCCATAGCTAATCTTTTCTGTATCATTCCAATTTTAGTATATGTGCTCTGTTTTTTGAAACAGAGTTTCACTTTGTTGTCCTCCGAAAGAGTTTCACTTTGTTGCCCTCCATAGAGTGCTGTAGCATCATAGCTCACAGCAGCAACCTCTAACTCTTGGGCTCAACTGATCATCTTGCCTCAGGCTCCAAGTGGCTGGGACTATAGGTGCCAGCCACAAGGCCCAGCTGTTTTTTAGAGACTCTAGTTCAGGTTGGTCTCGAACTCCCGAGCTCAGGCAATCCACCCATCTTGGCCTCCCAGAGTACTAGGATTACAGGTGTGAGCCAAGGCACCTGGTCCCCAGAGCTTACTTTTAGAAAAACAGTCACCATTGACTGCACATTTCAGTGACTCAGATCACAACTTGCTGTGTGACATATTCAACCTGCTCAACAAACTCAATCTGTCACTTCAGGAGAGAACAACAGTGTTCAAGCCAGCAGATAAAATGGCTACATTCAAAGTTAAACTATAATTATGGGGGAGACAATAAACACTGGAATTTTTGACATTTCAGAGGAGTTTGTTTTTTTTTTTTAAAGAGTCTCACTATATCGCCCTTGGTAGAGTGCTATGGTTTTACAGCTCACAGCAACCTCCAACTCTTAGGCTTAAGCGATTCTCTTGTCTCAGCCTCCCAAGTAGCTAGGACTACAGGTGCCCACCACAATGCCCAGCTATTTTTTGTTGCAGTTGTCATTGTTGCCTACCTGGCCCTGGCTGGGTTCAAACTTACCACCTTTGGCGTATGTGGCTGACGCTGCAACCCCTTGCTACAGGCGCCAAACCATTCAGCAGAGATTTTTTTTTTTTAGAGACAGAGTCTCACTTTGTTGCCCTTGGTAGAGTGCTGTGGCATCACAGCTCACAGCAACCTTGGGCTTAGGCAATTCTCTCGCCTCAGCTTCCCAAGTAGCTGGGACTACAGGCGCCCACTACAATGCCCAGCTTTTGTTGTTGTTGTTGCAGTTTAGCTGGGGCTGGGTTCAAACCCGCTACCCTTGGTATATGGGCCAGTGCCCTACTCACTGAGCCACAGGAACCACCAGCAGAGATTTTTGAAAGATACTGTGTCAGCACCTTCTCTCTCCCAGTTGGTGCGTGATCACCTATCTCAGTTTTCAAGAATTTGAGCATTGGCTCAGCGCCAGTGGCTCAATCGGCTAAGGCGCCAGTCACGTACACCTAAGGTGGTAGGTTCAAATCCCCAGCCTGGGCCCACCAAACAACAATGATGGCTGCAACCAAAAAATGGCTGGGTGTTGTGGCGGGCACCTGTGGTTCCAGCTACTTGGGAGGCAGAGGCAGGAGTCTCGCTTGAGCCCAGGAGTTGGAGGTTGCTATGAGCTGTGATGCCATGGCACTCTACCCAGGGGGATAGCTTGAGGCTCCGTCTCAAAAAAGAATTTGAGCATTACTTTCCAACCACAGAAACTTCCAAACTGTGAAGAAATGGATCCATGACCCATTTGTGAATAAGCCAGGTGAATCAACTTTGTGCTAGGAGAGGATCAACTGCTTGAGATCACAAATGATGGTGACCTTAAAAGTATGTTTGAGACAACTTCATATCTCCACAGGTTCTGGATTAAAGTCAAGGTGGAATATCCTGAGATTGCATAAAGCACTGAAAAGCCTCTTGCATTTCCAACATCCTGTCTTTGTGAAGCAGGGTTTTCTGCAGTGACAGCAACCCAAACCAGATCACAGAGTAGATTGGACATAAGCAACACACTTCAGTGTCACTGTCTCCCATCACCCCCAGATAGGACCATCTAGTAGCAAGAAAACAAGCTTGGGACCCCCCTGATTCTGCATTATGGAGAGCTGTACACATAGAACTATTTCATTATATATTACAGTGTAATGATAGAAATGAAGTACACAATCAATGTAATGCACTTGAATCACCCTGAAAGCATCCCCTCCCCCTAGTCCATGGAAAAATTGTCTTCTTTTTTTTTTTTTTGAGACAGAGCCTCAAGCTGTCCTCCTGGGTAGAGTGCTATGGCATCACAGCTCACAGCAACTTCCAACTCCTGGGCTCTAGTGAGTCTCCTGCCTCTGCCTCCCAAGTAGCTGGGACCACAGGTGCCCACCACAACACCTGGCTATTTTTTGGTTGCAGCCATCATTGTTGTTTTGGTGGGCCCAGGCTGGATTTGAACCTGCCATCTTAGGTATATGTGGCTGGTGCCTTAGCCACTTGAGTCACAGGTGCTGAGCCGAAAAATTGTCTTGCATGAAACTGGTCCCATGGTTCCATGAGAGAGGTCCCCAAAAAGATTGGGGACCTCTGCCACAGAGGATGACCAGAGGCTGGGTATGTGATGATCAGTGGTGCTATGGGGTAGGAAGCCAGTAGAGCTGGCATTCCGGCCACAGGGACATCTCCTTTGTCTCACTCCCCCAGATACCAGGCGCCACTGGCCCAGGGGGAGAGGTCTCCATGGGAACCCAAAGGGTATTGCTCTGGCCTGGGTAACCAGTGTGAAGGGCATAGCACAGGGTGAGAGGCACAGTCCCCCACACTCAGGCCTCTAGACTGAGGGGTGACCTAAGGCTGACTTTGAGCTGGGCCAGTCATGAGATTACAGCCCCAGCCACAGGAGACAGGCAAATACTACCCCTATAGCTGGGGAGAAAGCTTGGCTGGGGCACAGCTTGACTATCAAATGGGTCTCTAGTTCCATCCTAAAAAGCCCCACTGATAGGACCCTGCCAACTCACTGTCCTGGCACTGAAACCTACAATTATTATCTTTTTCCTTGGCACTACCTTCTTAGAGACACACCAGCCACCTAACCCAGGCCCCAATCCCAATTTGTCACTCTGCGCTGTGGAACCTCAAGCAGACCTCTGAGCACCAGGGTCCTTGACTGTGGGATGGTGATTGTGCCCCCAGGTTTGCAGTGGGAGTTAAGTGGCTGGTGTTCTCCTGCACTTGGCCTGGCAGGCAGTGAGTGTCCAGAGGCCTGTGCTCTTCCTCCATCCACAGGCCAACTCCTGGGAAGCAGGTGGAAAAGGTGCAAGATGAAGTCTGCTCCCCCTTCACTGGAAAGGAGCTCTGTGAGTCACAGTGGGAAGCCAGGAAGCCCAAACCACCTCCCTAGTCTGACCTTCCTCTGCAACAGTGTTTTCAACCTTTTTCAACTTGTGGGACACTTGAACTTATAGTTAAACTTCCACAGCACACCTAAATAAATGTTGATCAGAAAAAGAGTAAAATGGCTCGGCGCCTGTGGCTCAAGCGGCTAAGGCGCCAGCCACATACACCTAAGGTGGCGGGTTCGAATCCCCAGCCCGAGCCTGCCAAACAACAATGATGGCTGCAACCAAAAAATGGCTGGGCATTGTGGTGGGCGCCTGTGGTCCCAGCTACTTGGGAGGCTGAGGCAGGAGACTCACTTGAGCCCAGGAGTTGGAGGTTGCTGTGAGCTGGGATGCCATGGCACTCCACCCAGGGGGATAGCTTGAGGCTCCGTCTCAAAAAAAAAAAAATACTTTGCCTGGCTTATCATAAAAATTCATACACGTTTCTAATTCTGTTTCATAATATCAGGATTGGGTTAATTTTAGAATGAATCTCCTCTTCTAATTTTGTAGAAAATTTAATAATCTAAGAAGATATTTATCCTTTGGCATCTAGAAATCCTTTGTACTTAGTTACACATAGCAATGCCAGTTTGAGAGGCAAAGTATAGGCATAGATTTTCTGGAAGATAGTTCCCTGTGTGGTCAATTATAGGGAACCAGATAAGTGAATAATGCAGCCACATGAGAGATTATTAGACAGTCATTAAAAAGGATTAGGAAGAATCTATTTTTTTATTTTATATATATATATAATTTTTTTTTTTTTTGAGACAGAGTCGCTGTGTTTTCTACTCTGTAACCCTCGGTAGAGTGCTATGGAGTCATAGCTCACAGCCACTTCAAACTCTTGGGCTCAAGTGTTCCTCTTGCCTCAGCCTCCTGAGTAACTATTTTATAGGAGAATCTATTTTTTTAAATGGGGGAAATGCTTATTCTACCAAATGAGTAAAAAGAAAAACAGAATGCAACACAAATGCTGTTTGATCACAGCTATAAAAGAAACAGATAACAGTAACAATGGTGGAAATTTCAAACATATATAAACACTCCAAAAGAAATGGATTAAATAGATCAAAATGTTAACAGTGGTAGTCTTTGGGTGATGGATCTGAAGAAGAATTCTTCCTATTTTCAATTTTTCTTGTTTTTTTCTTCATATCTTATATATGACATGTCTAAAATGTTTACTGAAAGATAAATGAGATGGATTAAGAAAATACTTGCAGGTTCGGTGCCTGTGGCTTAAGCGGCTAGGGCACCAGCCACATACACCTATCCCGCCAAACAACAATGATGGCTGCAACCTATGGTCCCAGCTACTTGGGAGGCAGAGGCAGGAGACTCGCTTGAGCCCAGGAGTTAGAGGCTGTGATGCCACAGCACTCTACCCAGGGGAATAGCTTGAGGCTCTGTCTCAAGAAAAAAAATAAAACAAGAATAGAACAAGGCAAGCGTAGAGAGGGTACCCCAGAGTCTAGAATTTGGACTGCCTAGTTGAGCTCTTTTCTTATCAGCTCTATCATCATATCATGGTTGTCTATCTTCTTTCCTTTTTTTTTTTTTAGGCAAGAGTCTCAAGCTGTCGCCCTGGGTATAGTGCTGTGACGTCACAGCTCACAGCAACTTCCAACTCTTCGGCTTAAGTGATTCTCTTGCCTCAGCCTCCCAAAGTGGCTGGGACTATAGGCGCCCACCACAATGCCCGGCTATTTTTTGGTTGTAGTTGTCATTGTTGTTTGGCAGGCCTGGGCTGGATTCGAACCCGCCAGCCTTGGTGTATGTGGCTGACACCCTAGCTGCTGAGCTACAGGTGCTAAGCTGATGGTTGTCTATCTTAAGAAAGCTGTAGTGAAGTTGGCATCATTCAAAGCTTTACCTTACTATTTCCCAAGCCTTTCTGTACCTTCCTTGATTTTGCTCTATTTCACTGAAAGATACCTTTCTTCCCACTAATACTTGCCTTGCTTTATCATCTCTGTTCATAGGTTCATTCACTCTCTCTTGTGCTGAATAAGACCACCAGTGAGCTTGCTAAAGCAAATGTGTCCAAATTAGTAGCACACCTGGAAATGATTGGTAAGTGGGGAGAAATCAAACTTGCAAAATCTGGTCAGCATCTGAATGTCCTGATTACAAATCTAATTGTCCTTACATGCTAAGTAAGGTGT
>CAUYQV010090420.1:0-10264 GCA_963574575.1 Galagoides demidoff
GGCGCCTGTGGTCCCAGCTACTTGGGAGGCGGAGGCAGGAGACTCGCTTGAGCCCAGGAGTTGGAGGTTGCTATGAGCTGTGATGCCATGGCACTCTACCCAGGGGGATAGCTTGAGGCTCCATCTCAAAAAAAAACCAAAAAAACAAAAAAAACCAAAACTACTCTAAAATTTTTACTGCAGCCCTTCCAGAAACATCCAAGTGTCACTTGAACGTACGTGAAAGACTGAAGGATGAATGGGGCTACCACCCCCTTCATGAGCTAAATAATTGGGCAGTGCCTTACTTCTGGGTAGTTGTAGATTTTCAGGGACACGGCTAGTTTTTAAAAGCTTTATTGCACAAACAATGTTTTAATAATAAAAACTTAAAAATCCAAGATTTTTAAAATTCTGAATCAAAAATCGAATATCCCGTTATACAGTGTCGATTTAACACAAGAAGGAAAGTGTCACGAAGCCAGAGGGCTCGGGTCGTCCCCTTCCCTCCGTGATCTCTCACCCCCAGCACAAGGTGTGGCAGGTAGTTGGCACCGAGTGAGTGAACAGACTGGATGAAATTGTAGGTGTTGTGTTCACATTTTAGTATTTCTTTAGTTCATTAAACATCTTTTCTGTGCAGGAGATGGTTCTGTGAAAATGTTTGGTTTTCTCTCCTGCAAAGTGCGGGGTCAGACTAGGTTTTTGCAGCAGGAACATTCCAGGGTCTTGTTATCAGACAAGCTCACGGTCTGGGAAAGAGATCAATCAGCAGGGGTTTCTTGAAACATTAATGGGTGAGTTAAGACCATTAGTGCCTGGCTTAGTGCCACAGCCATTCTGGGCCACAGGCAGCCTGATGGATGATTACTAGCTGGCCTCTTTCTGGGACTGTTGGCTGACTTTTGTCTTACAGCTCCTGTGTCCCTGGTTTGGGTCTCCTGACCAGAATCCAGAGGAAGTCATTCATTGGCAAGTACAAATTCTCCCCAAATGTGCCAAGGAAAATTATTCATTACCATTTTATGGAAAGCCCAAATCACATTCCCCAGGATGGCTGGGGACCTGCCAGATCCCTGGGTTCTGTTGGCATCCATCAGTTTTATTTTCTCCAATAATCACCTCCTTTAACCAAAAGCCTTTGGAATTCCAAATGAAGCCTGTTTATCATTTTAAACCTCCTGAAGAAAGAGAGTTTATTTTTAAATAAAAACGTCATGGCTGGGTGGTGCCTGTAGCTCAAAGGAGTACGGTACCAGCCCTATACACTGGAGGTGGCAGGTTCAAACCCAGCCCTGGGCAAAACCTGCAAAAAAAAAAAAGTTGTAGCTAAGGAACCGTGTTTTGTGGGGTTCATGATGCTAATTGTCCTCTGTTTTTGTTGTAAACACCTGTCTTATGGTTATCTGGTCAAGGGCCAATATTATGAAAAGTCGATCTGTTTAGCTTGCTTTTAGTCCTGAACTGTCTAGTCACAAGCCACATGTGCTATTTAAATTAATTAAAAATAAATAAAATTGAAAACCCATTCCCTCTGTTGCACTAGCCGCATGCAGGTGCTGGATGGGCATGAGTGGCCCCGGGCTCCCACACTGGGCGATGGCACGTGGGGAACATTCCTGCCATCACAAAAGTTTCTGTGGGCTTACATTGACCAAGGCTCACTCTTTGACCTAATTGGAGCCAGACTCTTCTGAGTGCTCTTATCAACTAGGCACTAACCCTGGACTCTGCCCTTGGCCTGATTAGTTCAACTGTGAGAACTGGCTGGATGAGTTTAGTGAGAATACTCCCCTTTGATACCTGGTCAGATTCCTCGTACCCCATCCTCCATGTGGTATCACCCTGGCCTGCCTTCCCCAAGAATCCTGCCACCACAGTAAGGGCAGGACCCCCTTTTCTCCTGCTGTGGTTCCTTAGGGATTTTCTACCCACCCTGTCTCTTGGCTGTCCCCACATCAGAGTCACGCCTGGTCTCTCTGCACTCCTGCAAAGCCTCCATCACAGCAATCCCTCTGGCAATAAGTCTTTTTTGCTGTCTTCAACAAATGTTAAAATTTTATCAGAATTATTTTAACTTCTAAAAGGACATAAAGTAATTGAATATCATTAACTTTTTATGGCCAAAGATGGAAAAAGGATTGACCAGCGATTTTTTTTTATTCAATGTCTATTTATTGAGTCCACACAATTTCACCAAGGATATTATAGTTGTGAAGTATTCTTGGAGGTTTAGAGCTCCTATTGCCTACCCAACAGGTGATGGTGCAGCCCAGGGTGGCTCCTGGGAAAACTCAAAAGCTTCTCATGAGCCTTAGGCGCTGCCAAAGACAGGGGGCTTCTCTAAGTCACAGCACATCTTCACAGCCGTCTCCCAGTGCTGACAAATTCAGGCTTAGTACAGTGAATATATATCAAAGCACTTAAGAAATTCTGGATAGCTTCGAAACTGGAGTGTTCAGAAACGACCAAGGGACTACATAGGGCAAAACTCACCAGAATTTCCAGGGCTGGACTTGTGCCGTGGTCCCCCACAGTCTGTGTGTTGAACTTGGCTGCCATCGTGCTGGTGTGAAGAGGCTGTGGCAGGTGCAGGTTAGGGAGGTGACTGGGCATCAGCTCTCTGTCTTTGCGAGTGGATTGACGCTGTTGTCTGGGAGGGGGTGGGTGACTGCGGAAGTCTGGCCTCCTCCTCTTCTCCGTCTCGCCTCTCTCACCCTCTCTGCCTTTTGTACTTCCCCCTTCCACATACAGCGGGGTGGCTGGTGCCACGCTCTGGGACTTCCCAACTTCTAGAACTGTGAGCCTAATAAATGTCTTTCCTTTATAAATCACCCAGTCTGATATTCTATTATAGAAAAATAAAATGACTAAGACAATTTGTTAGTCCCTAAATGAGCAGGTGACCGGCCAACTTTCCCTCCGGATGTCTGCAGATGCACAGACCTGTGCACACAGCACAGCCAGGTCGGTGCCCGTCGCTGCGTGATCAGTAATTGCAGGCTGCAGAGCTTTGCCAAATCATGTTGGGGTATCACTGGTAGTAATTCAACCAAAAGTTAAGAAACATTTAGGGATGAGGAAAGACTAAACTTCCACTACCTCCCTGCTGTTATTACTGGATTATGCTATGAAAAAAATATATTTTAAAATAAAAAAATTCTGGCTTTAAAGATTTAAAAAATCCATTAGAGCATAATTATTTTTAAAAAGGTTATAGTCTTAATTCTCATACAGATACAAAATGAACACATGTCAAAGGTTTTGTTTAGTTTATGAATTCGTGAGAGAACCAGTGAGCTGTTGTAACCAATTCAGGAGAGAATTCGAAGAGCAGACGAATATATAAGCCTATCAGAAGGTGGGGAACACATCTGCTTAATAGTTGCAAAACTAGTCCACAGGGTGACCATCCACCTTCTGGGTGCATTGTGCATTTTCATGGACAGGGATGATTTGCATCACTGTTGATTTTCCACAAGTTCTAGAGTTGTAAAATTGTTCAAAGAAAGGCTGAAACCCAGATAGCCTGCAAGTGTATGTTTTAGATAATACAGAGTTTTCACTGAAGACACCCAGTAATCATCTTGGCCTATTCTCAAGCCTTTCATAATTTTTTCCTGGCAAATTTAAGTCATCACAAGGTACTTTCTCCGGGCTCTGCCCTTCTGATTTTCCTGGCCATTTCCCCAAGTCCACCTTATCTGAGAGAAACCTGAGGAGCTTTCCTGCTTGATCCAAGAGTAGAAAGAAGAACATAAACATGTCTCCTACTGAAAACTGACAGTTGAGGGTGTGTGGGAGGAGTCGCCACAGGCAGGGGAGCATAAGAAAAAGGGAAAAAGATCAAACCATCCTCAGCGTAACTGCAGTGATATGAGATTACAGAATTAAAATTCCTTTCAGCCCCTTATTTCCTTGGTTCTGGCCCATTAGCTTTAAGCGATATCTTAATTTAATAACAGGTTTTTATGGGAGAAAGAGAATTTAAAAAGAAAAAAATGTGCTTCTTAAAGAGAAAACAGTAGTGGAGTATATTTATTATACAATGGCATACTATCCTTTGCGTACACATTTGAACTTTCTTAACTTCTGGATCACTTTGGCCATCACGTGTCATATACCTGACATGATACATTTGCTGATGGAAATCTCTGTAGTGCCTTGGTGATTGAAAATGTAATCTTAAGGCATTTCAAAGAATACTGGGATCTTCTCAATAGTCTACCCCATTCCCCTACCCACCACATGCACTCCAATTTAATTATATTGGAGGTTCTGCAGCTAATTTGGAAAGTTGACAGGAAGCTTTTGACAGCTTAGCACCTGAGCGAGAGTCCTCAGCATAACATTCGTGGGTTCTTCACCTTCCCTAGCTTTGAAAACACTGTGATTTCTTCTGAAAGATTTGACGATTTCTTCTGCCTTTGACTATGCAGCTTGGCCTCCTGCAGAGGGCCTTTTAGAGTATCCCAAGGGCAAAGATCGCACTTGCTCACAGTTCTATCTGCCTGCATGCGTCATCCACTGTGGGGTTCTTTGTGAAGCACTGGGTTTTTGTTTCACCAGGAGATCACCACTCACATGTGGTCCACTGTGGGGTCCTTTGTGATGCACTGGGTTTTTGTTTCACCAGGAGATCACAACTCCTGTGGGGTCCACTGTGGGGTCCTTTGTGGTGCACTGGGTTTTGTTTCACCAGGAGATCACCATGTGGTGGACACCTTGTCACTCAGAGGAAGGTGATATTCTCAAGCGCCCTTTGGTTCCCTCCGCACACAGCCCTTTTCCTGCTCAGAGCTGCCATCACTGAGGACCATCCCACTGAAGACAACTTCAGACTTGAGTTTAAAGGAAAATTGAGCTGTGAGAGCAGCCACCTTTCAAAATGTCGAGTGAGGAACAAAGACCAACATGCAGGCTAAAGTCCACACTTCCCCAGACCAGGACACATGCATGCCCAGAGCCCATGGCTGACCACAGCTTCCCACTCTAGGTGCGAATTAGCTGATCTTTGGAAACTGACTTAAAGATCTATCTCGATTGCAGAAAAGTCAGAGGCGGGGCGAGGAGGAGCACTGTGCAGGTCACAGCCAAGGAAATTCACTACAGTACAGATTGTTTCAGAAGGTGGTGGCTTTTTTTTTTTCCTGCAGATTCTTTGAAAACTTCCCAGCTTCATTGCTGCTAATCTAACTTAAGCCGTTCTTAAGTAAGTCAGGAAATAAAGGGTTGGAGACTTCAACTTGTTCCAAATGTCACCCAGGGAGCCAGCACAGACGGAAGTTAGAGCAGTGGTGTCCAACCTCCCATTTTCCAAAGACCCACTGTAGCGTTTTCACTACTCCGTGGCAAAATGAAAAAAGGCAGTCAATTTTCATGACTGCAAGTATATCCCGTTGAAGGAACTGTTTTATTTACATGATAAAATGTTCATCCTTTTATGGGATGGTAAGAGGCATTATTTCTGTTATCTTCCCCCCATGTCAATGTATTGATAAAATAAAAATTTAGCCACCCAATTTTTGGTTCCCTCAATTAAAAGAATGACTAGTCTTTTACATGCAGAAGTGTGAGAATGAACAGCCCCAGGACTTCTGTTGCAGTGCTCCTTCCTTATTCCCAACTATGTTGTTCTTGCTGTCGCTGGGGGAACGCCCCCCGCCCCGCATGAATTTTTCTGAGCTGCTAAAGAACAGCTCCTTTTTTTCTCAACTCACAATTATAGGCGACATTTTCATATTTTTATTTCAAATAATTGGGTCATTAAAACAACAAGACTCGTTTATGGATAATCAATCTTCTTATAAGTATGATTAACTACCAGGAAACTTTCAAAGTTTTGTGTCCCAAAATTTGAGGACCTGTTTGATTGAAGTGCTTTGCAGAGCAGTACACACAGGCACACACAGACACACACACAGGCACACACACAGGCACACACAGACACACACAGATGACACACAGACGACACACACACAGACACACACAGACACACACACAGACACACGCACAGGCACACACAGACACACACAGACACACACAGGCACACACGCATGCAACCACACCAGCACTGGCAAGGCAGAGAACAGCAAAAAGTAAAGGTCACCCAGTTCTCAATGCTGCTAACCCGCTTCTGCTTCCCCACCACCACGCGCTCTCTGCTGTTATTCTGGTACCTCAGCCCTTGTTGTTGTTATGTTTTTGTGTAAAGCATTTTGTTCAGTAGCTTGAAAATAATAAATCTCCAGAGTAATGCTTCATGTGACAGTAACCCATTTGAGATTGTGGCGATTATGATGATTGATCGTGGAGACACCGATTTTAACACAGGAGTGTTTGGTGCCCTGTTCTGCGCTTGTCCAGGGTGACGCGCTCCTCGGCGCACCGCGCGCCCAGTCACTGCATTGTTCCAGCACTGGCGCTGGTGCCACTTTGTAGAGCTGGTCTCACACGCGGTGAGAAAACACTTTACCATAAAGGGAATGAAAAATGAAAATGAGCCATTCCCTCTGGCCTCAGATTAGCTTTGAGGATTCAGAGGCTCCTCTTGCTGTTTCTTCTGCTGCAGCGCTGTGAGCGTTTACCTCTCATTCTGTGTCAGTTTAGCAAACATTCACCGAGGATTGGCCACTGACTCCATGTGATGCATTAGGTGCCCATTCTGATTATCATAAGGTGTACAGGATGAACAGTCTTCTGGTTTTGCCCTTGAAAAGCCTAAGAAAAGGGAGGATCCATGTAGAGAACGACCAGTAATAGACAGAGGTGGGGGAACTGGGTACATGTCACTGGAGAAGCCGAGATAAAAATATGCCAAGATGTCAGAGGAGGGGAAGTTGCTGTTTTAACTGAAACACCAGGAAGGTATTCATGAGGAAGATGGAACAGAATCTTGGGTAGGAGGTAGGATTTGAACATATGGAACTGGGCTGGGGTAGTTTCAGAAAGAGAACTACAGGCCGGGCATGATGGTTCACACCTGTAATCCCAGCACTCTAGGAGGCCAAAGTGAGAGGATTGCCTGAGCTCAGGAGGTCAAGACCAGCCTGAGCAAAATGAGACCTCGTCTCTACTAGAAAAGGAAAACTAGCCAGGAGTGTGCATACCTGGGTCCCAGCTACTTGGCTACTTGGAAAGCTGAGCCAAGAGAATCGCGTGAGCCCAGGAATTTGAGGTTGTTGTGAGCTGTGACACCACAGCACTCTATCCAGGGTGACAGAGTGAGACTCTGTCTCAAGAAAGAAAGAAAAGATAAAGAAAGAGAACAAGAAATATATAAGCCATTAGTAGGGGAGGGAAATTCTGGGGCATGTGGTGCAAAAGGCTGTCTGGCTGGAGTTGCAGGATCTATGGATGCAAGTTACAGATGAGGGGGTCAAAGACTTTGACATTTTAAAAAAAAGACTTTGACATTTTAAGAAAAAAGACTGGGTTTGATTGAGCCACCTTGAACCCAAAGTCCTGGCAAGAATAAAAGAGCAAATACTCAAGAACTATCATGTCAGAAATTAAGGTAGAAATACAGCCAGACCTGGGGTTTAACTTATTTTGGAATAATCTTGATAAGGACAATATCTGAAGTAATCTTGTCTTGAGAGTGCAGCCTTGGGTGTGAGAAGTGTACCATGGAGAAGAGGGAGGGCAGGGCTCGTTGCACAGAGAGCACAGGGACTCAGAGCATGAAATAGGGAGGCCGACTCGGCTCACATCTGTAATCCTGGCACGTGGGGAGGCCAAGGCAGGAGGATTCCTTGAGGCCAGGAGTCTGGGACCAGCCTGGACAACACAGTAAGCCCCCATCTCTAAAACACATAAGAAAACTTAGCTAGGCATGTTGGTACAAGCCTGTAGTGCCAGCTACTCGGGAGGTTGATACTCAGGAATTCAAGGCTGCGATGAGCCACGAGCACACCACTGCCCTTTAGCCTGAGTAACAGATCAAAACTCTGCCTTTGGAAAAAAAAATCTGAAAGTGTAAAATATAAAAAGAAAAAAAGAACAGAGGAAGGAAATCTCCACGACAGAATTTCCACTAAGATATCAAGATATATAAAGGCAGGTTTTTGTATTCAAGGAACTCACATCATTGTGCCAAAATACCCACCACTGGAACAACAATCCCCAAACACTTAGGAGTGGTGAGAGGCAGAGGAGGTGGGGGGAGCCTGCTGCCAGCTCAGAAAGAGTGGAACAGACCAACACAGGTAATTCGCTGGCAAACTGGAAATCTTGCCTTCAGGAGGGAAGAGAAACAGGTGTGTGTCCAGAGCAGAGATCTTCTAGTCTGAGAGTTCCCCGTTCACAGCCGCATGGCCCTGATTCCCTGCGGCTGGCGGCCATGGAGGCGCCTCCCCCACAGACGGATGGTTCTCCTCTCTCTATCCTCATATCCCAAAGATGCAGCAGGACTGCTGACATCTCTGTTTTCCTCTGTAAAGGGAACAGAACTGCAGGTCCCTGAGACACCCCTTCTTTCTCTTCTGGACCCTAGTGGGAGACCAGGCATTCCTAACCTGAGATCAGTGAGTATTTCAGCCAGTGCATAGAATTTCCTGTTACTCGGGCGCATGCATATTTATAAAGGGGCGATTTCCTCTTCTGGTTCTCCTCTGGGTTTTGAAGAGCTGCAGTAGGTCTTACTCTGGCACAGTGAGGTGAGCTCCTTGAGTGCAGAGCCTGCCTTGTGGTCCCTGACGTCTTCAGGGATCTCCCACCAGACTGAGCGAGCTGGATGGCTGACATGCTGCACCAGATGGCCCGATGGGGACAAGAACGTGGTCATTTTGTTTCTAGAGCCTCTTGTCTAACTTAGAAACTCCACATACCTAGGAAACATTTTCTCGTAATGATGCCCTCTAAGAGAGTGCTTCACACACACACACACTCTCTCTTTCATTTGTTCTTTAAATACCTTTGTAGAGCAGGGATTAGAATTTTCATCTGACAGATGAGGAAGCTGAGGTTGAAAGAACACTTGCAGAAGGTCAAACAGCACATCGGACCTGAGACTCAACTCCAAGCCTGGTTCCCAAGTCCTACATCTTCCCACTTGTCCAGAGAGGGAGAGGCAGTTTGCTCAGTGGGTACAGCCTTTGTAAGGACGACTGGGGCTCCAGTCCTGGATTTAGCCCTCTGTATGACCTTGGGCAGGCTCCTAACCTCCGTGAGCCCACATTCAGTTTCTAAGATGGGGACAGAGTATTTACTCATAGGGTGATTGCAAAGCTTAAGTATGAGAGTTCTTAGCTATTAATATTATCCCACTGTATATTCATTTGTAATAACAATGCCTGTTAACATAAGAGATTTGACCTTACTTTCTGGAATGCTTATAGCCAATAGGTTAGTTTTTTATGTAAGTAAAATGTTTTTATTAGCCTCAAATTTGATACTCATGTCAAAATACCTGTTTCCAAATAGTTGTGTTATGGACTGGCAGGTGTAACCATCATATGGAGAATTTAATTCTTGGGTCTTACACAGTCACTGGGTTGCTTAGCAATCAGGATATATCTGGAGAAAGGAGTGATTAGGCAATTTCAGCCCAGCGTGTCCACGGAGTGTACTTACATTATTGCTTCTGGGAACGCATCTGTATACTATGTTGCTCTACTGAACACCTAGGCAACTGGAATACAACAGCAAGTATTTGTGAATCTAAATGTACCCAAACATAGAAAAAGTGCAATAAAGATAAACTGAAAGAGGTAAACGTGCCCTGCCTAGGGCACCCACCATGAAAGGAGCTCACAGGACTGGACGTCCTCTGGGGGAGTCCGTGAGTGAGCGAGTGTGAGGCCTCGGACGTTACCTCACACTACTGTGGAGTTTATAAACACCATACACTCAGGCTGCATTAAATGTGTAAAAAATATTTTTCATTGTTCAGTAACAAATTCACCTTAGCTTACTACAATGTTTTTACTTTATAACCTTAAGATTTAAATTTCCCACCTGCTTTGTAGTAACGCTTAGCTTAAAACACACATGGTACAGCTGTACAAAGATACTTTATAGCCTTATTCTATAAGTTTTTTTCTATTTTTAAAAAATTCTTTATTTTTATTTGCTTTTTGTTTTTTGTTTGTTTGTTTGTTTTTTGAGACAGAGCCCAAGCTATCCCCCTGGGTAGAGTGCCATGGCATCACAGCTCATAGCAACCTCCAACTCCTGGGCTCAAGCGAGTCTCCTGCCTCAGCCTCCCAAGTAGCTGGGACCACAGGCGCCCGCCACAAGGCCCGGCCATTTTTTGGTTGCAGCCATCATTGTTGTTTGGTGGGCC
>CAUYQV010090421.1:0-10282 GCA_963574575.1 Galagoides demidoff
TCACCATATTTTGGGGATCTTTTTATTACAGCAGCTTAACCTGAATTCTAATCAATACAGAAATTATTAACTGCAGGTAAAATTCTGCTGTTATAAAAATTAAAATATGTGATGTCAATTTAGCAAAAAGGTAGGCTAGGGTAGCAAGGAAACAGATGCTGCAGGCTAGAAAGCTGGTGACCTCCTTGTTACAGCATAACACAACAGTAAATAATACTACAATAACTTGGAACACTTATCACACACCAACTAAGCCTTAAGAAATGATTTGAAAGGATCAGAATGTTGAAAAAGCCAACTGCTTTTGTACCCCCCAAAACCACAGAAAATGAGATTCTCACCCTGAAGCAAGCTGTCAGAGATCAGATTAAGGGTGCTGCTTTAGTTTCAGCTACCCTCAAGGTAGCTAACACTAAATTGAGGAGAAAGAGATGGGCTAAGCATAGAAGCCAGTAAATAAAAGAAGAAAAGTTTCTATATCTAGAAGAAATCTTTGGGTATGGTTAATCCAACCTGAAGCTGATTGGAAGCAAATACCCAAGAAGCTTAATAAGTTTTTGAAGGAATTGTATTTATAAACAAACCATGAGCCTGGCCTTATAACACACCTGTGATTGATTAGAGTAACACTTGAACCCCCAATCCTGTACCAGCAGGAAGTGGGCTGTGAAGTTCTGCCAAAGAAGACATATTCTTCACAGCCCAATTCACAGAGAAAAAATGAACAAGGAAGAATTTTCCAGAGAACAAAGTTAGGTATCTTAAAGAATAATAGACAAGGGATTTACTCCTAAGCAGCAGAATAAGGTGCAGTCAGCAGGACTAATTGAGGTATTACTCTACCAGACTGCAGGGAATTATCACAATTCCTACCCAGAAGAATTTGGTAACTGCTATGGACCAATGATTGCTATGTATTTTTCCTTTTTCCAAACGGGAGTTATCCTATTCCTATTCCTGTATATTGGGGTAGGGAGGTAGGAGAAGTTGGGGGGAAATGACGAAGGGTAGGTAACTTGTATTTTAAGCTGGCTGGTGAAAAACCACACATTCAATGAAGAGGAATGTACATCACCTAAAGATCCTGAATCACATAGAGGTCTAAGATCTCTAAGTAACTAGGAGTAAGTGGATAGGACTTCAGGCTGTCTTCCTTGGAGAAGGGACACTTATGTTCTAAGAACAGGAAAAAAGATAAAGGGTAGCCAGACTGAGGCACAGGCTGTTAAGTGCTCTCTAGCAACTTTACTTCATCCTTTTAGGAATGAAATTTCCTAAATTCTAGCAGAACTCATGGCCACCCAGTTGGTAACTATAATCCCTAACATTCGTGGTGCTAGGTATGTCGTGTAACTAAATTTTGTCCAATGGAATGTGAGAAGTGGCATGTGGTACTTCCAGATAGCAGTTCTACATGCTTGCCCTCAATGTCCTCTCTCTCCTCCTCCCACAGGCTACAATGTGAACATAATCTTATCAGTTAGCTTAATCATGAAAACGATGACACTGTCCAAGAGCAAAGGTTGATAAACATTTTTGTAAAAAGCAGATAGTAATCATTTAACTTTGTGGGCTACCTAGTCTCTATCACAACTATTCAACTCTGCCACTGTAGCAATAAGGCAGCCATAGATAATATATAAATAAATAAAGGACTGTGTTCCAGTAAAATTTTATTTACAAAATCAGGCAGTTACCTAACAAATGCAAACATTGTAACCTAATCTCACTCGTACCCTTATATTAATCTGAAATTAAAAAAAAAAAAATCAGGCAGCATGTGAGCAATAAACTTGGATCTTTGGTACAAGTTCATCTCTGAACTATGATGAAAGGGAAGCAGACTTATACACCTCATTTTAACCACTATTTGAGGCATCTTTATTCCAGCCTTTCAAAAATGTATCCTAATACACATACACACCATAGGAAACCAGCTGACTATATAATTAACTTGCTTGGAATTCAAACGAAAAAAAGAGGTGGAAAATAAATCTCTAATAAAATGAAGACTGGGTCACGATTCAAGAAACTACTATGTTTAAGACCCCTAAACTACTATTTCCAGGGCACCCTCCTTGACCCTGAGAAGTTCTTTGTATGTGAAAATACAGAATAGGTGAACTTTAAAGATACTTAAAAGACTTTCCAAAAAGATAATGGACTTGAACAAATTAACTTCAAGACTGATGATAATCAACACAGACAATAAAATTACCTGCTTATCACAAACTTGTTTTAAAAATAAAAAAATACTAAAAAAACCAATAAGATTAAAAATCCCAAAACATTTCTCTCTGTTATCCCCAACTTAAAATAGTACACTGATCTTCTAAAAAGTGTTAACTACATTTAGAGCTTGAAATATCCCTAGACAATTTTCCTAGAACAGCAGAGTATTTTTTCTTCTAGAAAAAGGATATAATCTTAAGTTGCTAGAACTTAGATCATTAGAATCATTGCTTTAAATTCCATTATTCTCAGAGTGGTACATGAACTGAATAAAAGGTGAAGTATTCTGTTTAAGAAACAAAAATTAAGATATTACATATTTATTATGCACACCTGTTCCATATGTTCAAATACTGCTGGAGTAGCAATAGCAGCAGGTGCCTCTTCAATAATTTTCTGATGTCTGCGCTGTACAGAGCAGTCACGACCAAACAGAGAAATAGCATTGCCATACTGATCTGCTAGGATCTGCACCTCCAGATGACGAGACTGTTTGGCTAGTCTCATTACAAATATAGGAGATCCAGGGACTTCAGCTTGAACCTGTATTAGAAAAAGAAAATAAGACAAATTCTCAAGTGGTAAACATTTTTTCTATCATGATAACAAGCTGCTTTGATTTCAACAAGTAGATGTCTAAAAGTGTCAGGGACCATGTTAATCAGTAGGAATACAAAAACGAATAAAACATAGCCCATGCCCTCATCTTTAATATCCTTAAGGTGTTGCATTCTTGGTTATATAACTGATATTAATTAATGAATATGAAAACATATAAACATTCGGTGTGTTACAAGGATAAACAACAAAATATTTATAAACACACATACATACACATAAATCCCACAACAGGGCAAAATACTGCCATCCACTCTGTACAACTTGCTCCAAACTAGACATGTTCCTGGTTCACATTACATCATATAAAGTATTGTTGCAGTCAAAGGATTGCAGTCTTCAGTTTTGAAAAACATTTTCACTGGGTACAGAATCCTACACTGGTAATTACTTTTTTTCAGCACTTCAAAGATGCCCCAACGTGTTCTGGCTTTCACTGTTTCTCTGAGATGTCAAATGTCAGTCTTATTGTTACTGCCTTGAAAGTAATCTTTTCTCTCCAGCTGCTTTACAATTTTCTCTCTTTTATTTTAGTGAGGTAGAGTGGCAGATGTACTCTGATAAGCTTAGGTGTGGTTTTCTTTGTATTTGTCCTGCATAAGGCTGACAGTGCTTTTTGAATCTGTGCTTGGTATCTTTTATCAGTTCAAGGAAATTCTTAACCATTGTCTCTTCAAATATAGCTTCTGCTCTATCATTTCTCCAAATATGGCTTCTGCTCCATCATTTCTCCAAATATTGCTTCTGCTCCATTCTTTCTCTTCTCTGAGACTTAAAGTACATTATGTTAGATTATTTCACTACACGCTGTATGTCTTTTATGCTCTATATCGTTTTTAGTCTGTTTTTCTTTTATTTTGCTACATAACAAGTCCCTCAAAATTCAGTGGCTTATTCAGAGCATCAACCTTTTATGTACTCATGATGCTGTGGTCATCTGGGCAGTTCTTCTTCGGGTCTTGCACATATGTGCATATCATCATCTGGTGGCTTGAGTGAGGCTGACTGGTCCTACTCACATGTGTGGTGATTTATGCTGACTGCTGGGTGGTAGGTCTAGGGAGCCTCAACTGGAATAGCTCATCTCTACTGCATGTGGTCTCTCATCCTCCAGTAGGCTAGACCAGGCTTCTTCAGTGAAGTTTTCCAAGCAAGTGAGAACAGAATCTGTAAGGTCTAGGCTCTAGAACTTATACATTACTTTGGCCATATTCTAATGGTCCAAGGAAGCAACAAGGCCAGCTAAGATTTAAGGGGTGGGGAAATAGCTGCCACCTCTGGATGGGAGGAACAGCGAAGTCACATTACATACAGGAATGGGAGGAGTTATTGTGGCCATCTCTCCAAACAACCTACTAGGATCTACTCTTTGGCCACAATAATTCACAAACCTCCCACATGCAAAATAGACTCACCCCCTCCCAAGACCCCCAAAGTCTCATCCAATCATGGCATCAGGCTTGACGTCCATGTTCTCATGACTCATGTCCAGACGAAAATGTGTTTCCTTGTGTGCAGCTCCTCAGTTACAGTTTTTCTTGATCCAAAGACCTGGGAACTAAAAAAACAAGTTATCTGCCCCAACACTCCCAATATTTAATGATGAGATTGGAAGAAGATAACAGAAAAAGAGACTCCTGTTCAAAGAGGGGAGAATGGGAAGAAAGATGGGAGGAATATAGTAGTCACTGGTCCATAGCAATTCTGAAATCCAAATAGGTACATGTTATCAGGTTCCCTTATTCCAGGGGTAGGGAATTTTTTTTTTTTAATTAGGGTCTAGTTCTACTCTTTCCAAGTGGGTCCCTGATCCATAGTCCCCTCTACAATTAGCTCTGCCCTCTCAGTTCCTGACTCCAGTCTGTGAGAAATTACTCTTTTTTTTTTTTTTTTTGAGACAAGAGTCTCACTACATCACCCTAGGTAGAGCGCTGTGGTGTCACAGCTAACAACAACCTCCAACTCTTGGGTTCAAGCGATTCTCTTGCCTCAGCCTCCCAAGTAGCTGGGACTACAGGCACCCACCACAACACCCAGCTATTTTTCTTTTTGGTTGTAGTTGTCATTGTTGTTCGGCAGGCCCGGGCTGGATTTGAACCCACCAGCTCCAGTGTATGTGGCTAGCACCCTAACCACTGAGCTACATGTGCCCAGCTATGAGAAATTTCTCTTTTTATTAGAAATGACTGATGTTTACAGCTGAATAGCTCTCTCAGTCTGCTTCCTGTCTATAAAAAATTAGAAGGCCCAGAGGGTTCTTTTCATTTTGAACTGTTTCTGGCCCTCTTAGTCACTTTGGTCCATTCATCAACACGTCTTTTGACAACTCTGTGGATTTCCTATGAATCATACTGGGATTCACTGCTTACCCCAAAAGCCACATCAATAACTCATTTCTGCAAAGCTCTCTCTATACTTTGGGTATGTCGGGCTACATCAGGACAATGCCCTTAAGATTCTTAGAAGCACATTTTCCTAGCTGAGGGGGTAATCTACACGTTATTGCCTTAAATGTTTCTGAGGTCTGAAAGTCACAGGCATTTTTGACTTTGTCCTTACCTGAGACGTTTTTACTTTACAAATCTTTTGCCAGCTGGAAAGATTAGGAATGAGAAGTAGTTCTACTAAGAAACCTAACAAGTTATGGATCCTTCACATTTCTACTAAATTCTGCTTGCCAACCAAGTAATCTTCTGTAGTTCATCTGTTTTTTATAGTTTCTTAGCATAAACAACTAGAAACAGTCAACAGATACTTTCAATAAATACTTTGAAAGTACTAAAGACCTACTTCACCAAATCCATGATGTCATTAGATATATTCTCTTTCTTCCAAGTTATCTCAGAGGACATTTTTTTACAAACTGTTCAATCATTAAAGAATAGGGGCTTTTTTCCAGGATCCAATAACATCACTATTCCTGCCTCCACTATCAATTTGTTCTTCATTAACATACTCACCATTTTTCTAGCCTCCAACTATAAGCTAATTTCAAAACCACAGTTTTTACTTTTTTGTTATGGCAATATCATACACAGAACTAGTGCCTCAGGATAGGAAATCATTTTGGTTTTTTAGCTCATGATTCTGTGGATCAACATTTTGACCTGGGCTCAGTTGGGCAATTCTTCTGCTGGTTTTGCCTGAAGTTACTCGTACATCTATAGTTGTCTAGCAGTCCAAGTGGGGTTAGATGGTCTAAGATGGTCTTATTTATACATCTCAAATATGGTGCTGTCAGCTAGTAGGAGTAGGAGGCCTTACCTGGGACAACTCATCTCTGTTTCATGTGACCTCTCTTTTTCCAGCAAGCTAGAGCAGGCTCCTCACATGGCAATCTGAGGTCTCATTCCAAGAGGGCAAGAGCAGAAACTACAAAACCACTTGCAGTTTAGGCTTTAGAACTTGTATACCATTTCTGCCACATTGCATTGGTCAAAACAAGTCACAAGTCCAGCTCAAACTCTGGAGTGAGAAAAAGGACTCTACTTCTTGCTAGGAAGAGCTGCAAAATCGTACTGTGCAGGTACATGAAGAAGGGAGGAGGTATCATGGTCATCTCTGCGAATAATTGCTCACATTTCTCTTTATATTTTTCATCCTTTCGTCTCTCTTCATGCTTTAGTCTGAATTTTCTTCTGATCTATCTTCCAGTACTAATCTTCTCTTCAGCTATATCTAAAATGCTATTAAACACCTATATTGACTTCTTTATTTTAGTTACTGCATTTTCAGTACTAGAATCACTTGTTTCTTTTTTATGACATCCAGTTCTGTGCCAAAAGTCTCAATCTTGTTCTTAATTTTCTTCAGTAAATTAAGCATAGTTACTTTAAAGTACTTATCTGATAGTTCCATTATCTAAAACCTCAAACCTCTGTGGGTCTGTTTCTAGTGACTTTTGCTTTCCTTGCTTTTTAATTATCTAATTTTATATACCTGTTTGTTTTTAATTGGATGCTTAATATTCCACATGAAAAAATAATAGAAATAATTTGAAGCTCTGTATGTTATCTTTCTCTGGAGAGGATTGACATTTGCTTTCTCCAGGTGGCTAAGGGCATTGTTCAGAGCATGAGCGTTTTGAAGCTGATTTAGTCCCTGTGAGGGCTGCTCTATTTTCTGTTCACTCTCTCTCCTACAGAATAATCCTTCAGGATCCTAACTAAATTGTGGAAGATTTCCCAGGGCACCCCTCCTCCACAAGCCCTGAAAGTCTAAATTTTGTCCTTTCAGTCTTTTAAGACTACTGAAAACTAATCAGCTTTTCAGCTGCTGCTTCTTCAACTAGAAGATATCTGTAGAGGAAAAGTGACCTCAAATGCTAGGATCAATTCTCTGAATTTTCTTTTCTTCTATATATTAGCCCCAAAATTCTTCTCTGTATTGAAAAGTCTATAATGATTAAAAAAAAAAAAAAAAAAAAGATCTGGTCCAGTTTTTCTAGTTTGTTCTCAATGGGATGATTGGATGGAGTTATTTAACTAACCAGTACTAGAACTTAAGGACTTTCACATAAAACTTTCCCTTTGTGTTCTAGACTCATTCTATTTGATTCCATAGTAATACATAGTTTTGAAATGTTGGTAGGAGTAGACATTAATTAGCATGCTTTATATTTTTTATTTTGTTTCTAAGAACAAAAGCCTTTTCTGTAGATTCCATAAGGCACTAATCTAAACTATGAAATTAGAATTTACAGAAGACAAGTTAAAATTAAATAAAAACTGAGTAATATTTAACTTCTTGATGTTTAAAATAGGATAATACAGCAAGACAATACCTTATTGCTTTCTTTACCTACTATAGATACTCAGTGACTTATGATGAAGTATATCCCAATAAACCCATTGTAAACTGGAAAATTTGAAATCTAAAAATACATCTAATACACCTAACCTGTCAGACTTCATAGATTAGCCTTGTTTACCTTACACATGCTTAGAACACTTATATTAGCCTACAGTTGGGCTAAATTATCTCACCCGAAGCCTATATTATAATAAAGTATTAAATATCACATGTAATTTACTGCATACAATACTGAAAGTGAAAAACAGAATAGCTATGTAGGTGCTTGAAGTTATGATTTCTACTGAATATATATTGATTTTGCACCACTGTAAATTCCAAAAACTTGCAAGTTGAACTATTTTAGGTTTAAGATCAACTGTACATCAAATCATGGAAGACTCAAGTCATAATTTTTCCCTTTAGTTTATGAAAGTAAAGCAACAAGTCTACTGCTGAATGGTTTGAAAAAAGCATGGTTTGAAACTGTTTGAAAGCAAATAAAAGGTAGAATAAGACACTAGTAAGAGAAAATGCAAAGTAGAATATGGTGAAAAAAAGAGGGAAGCTAGGAGAGTGAAAAGGCCACACCTGTGTCCTAAGTTTTCTTTTTCTGACACACGTTTTACTTAGTATTGGTAGAAGAAAAGAAGTGAGTCAAGTAGGTAAGGGTAACTCTGAGGGCAGAACAGAAGAGACCCCAGTCTCTTTTTCCTCCTTCTGTTTAAGGTTCTAAAAAGACATCATTTCTGTGGCTACTTCTACAATCAATATAAACTATGGCCACATCAACTTAGCTGCAAAGCAGAAAGGTAAGGTAGAAAGAGACTCCAGCCACTCTTAGTTCTAATATAATATGCGTCTTCTATAGGGTTATTGTGCCAGGGTGTGGTGGCCATGCAGAACAAGCTAGGGTGTAGACGGCTGGGCCAACAGGTAGATGGGAAACATGTTGGAAACTCAAGAGGCCAATTTGAACTAAAGCAAGATAAAGCCAATGAGCCTGGGCCTAAGTAATCCAAGAGCAACCAGATCAATATCGTATCACCATACCATACACTTTATCTACAATGTGAACAGAACACAGGTACAAAAATGTAGAAAGACATTAATTCTTCCTTGCCATTATAAGATTCTATGAGCTACATGTACCATGGAGGGAAGCTCTATCTGAGAAACTGAGCATGTTTATATATGAGAGAAAAACTCTACTATTTGAATTACCTAATTAAAACTTGAGTTGAACAACTGTAACTTTTCCCCCCAACAAACAAGGAAGTGAAGACTAAAAAGACAGACTAGATTAATTATAGGTCAAATTAAAAATTAAATACTTGCTGAATATCCCAATTATAGTATGAGTTACATCATGTATCTCTACTATACATGTTGGTTCAAACAAACAAAATATAGCTTATATTCTACCTGTCTAAAGAGGTTAGGGAAGTCATCTGCACTATTGACTTTTCTGATGCCTTTCCCTCCTCCTCCTTCTGAGGCCTTGATCATTACTGGATATCCAACTTCTTCTGCTGCCTTGAAGAAGAAAAAAAAAAAAACAGGACAAAGCATTATTAGTAGAGATGGAGAAAACTGGCATTTCTCTCTTTATGAATACAGTCATATTGTAAGTCTACAAGTAGTAAAATAGAAAAATCTTCGGATATACCGTTAGGTCAATATTTGTAGTATTGGGCTCAATCAAAAGAAATTGCCTCTTTTGTAGGTTAAAAAATGGTTGTATACCCAAGAGTTGGAGGTTGCTGTGAGCTGTGACGACTGAGGGTGACACAGTGAGACAGTCTCAAAAAAAAAAAAAAAAAAAAAAGAGTTGTATATTGGCAATTTCATGTTGTTCGATCTAAAATAATCCATATGGGTCAGAAACAAAATAAACCTATGTCTTTAGGTACCATTATATATGCAGTCATATATTAAAGTCTAGAATATACACCAGTGGTGATTTATAGAAGAAAAATTAATAGATATAAACTTTCACTTGTTACTACATATATTTCTACACTGTTGGAATTTTTTCCTTATGGTATGCAGTTACCCATGTATTAATCCAAATTAAAATATATATATATGTTAGTAGCTGTGTATAGTGCCTCACGTCTATATTTCTAGCACTTTGGGAGGCGGGGCGGGGGGGGGGGGGATTGCCTGAGCTCAAGAATTTGAGACCAGCTTAATCAAGAAGGAGACTCTGTCTCTACTAAAAATAGAAATAGTAGCTAGGTGTAGTAATAGGCAGCTGTAATCCCAGCTACTCGAGAGGCTGAGACAACAACATCATTTGAGCCCAAGAGTGTGAGATTGCTGTCAGTTATGACACCATAGCACTCTATAAGGGCAACAAAGTGAGTCTCTGTCTCAAAAAAAAATAATAATTATATATATAAAATACCATGCAATTATTAGAAGGTAGAAAGTAGGCGCCGAGCCACGTACACCTAAGGTGGCAGGTTCGAATCCCCAGCCCAGGACCGCCAAACAACAATGATGGCTGCAACCAAAAAATGGCCGGGCATTGTGGCGGGCGCCTGTGGTCCCAGCTACTTGGGAGGCGGAGGCAGGAGACTCGCTTGAGCCCAGGAGTTAGAGGTTGCTATGAGCTGTGATGCCATGGCACTCTACC
>CAUYQV010090422.1:0-13890 GCA_963574575.1 Galagoides demidoff
TTTAATACAGTTTCCTAAGTGAATTAGCCTACTTCATTTTTGAGGTCATAGATTCTAGCTGTCATATCAAGTAAAGGCTTGAAGCTTTCTCTTTTTTTTTTTACCTTATAGTAAACACCATATTTATAAGCTTTCTAAGAAGTCTGATTTTTTTTTTTAATGGAGACAGAGTCTCACTTTATGTCTTTCAGTAGAGTACTATGGAATCATAGCTCACAGCAACCTCTGCCAACCCCTGGGTCCCTGGGTTTAAGTGATTCTCTAGCCTCAGCCTCCCAAGTAGCTGGGATTACAGGTGTCTGCCAGAATGCCTGGCAATTTTTGGTAAAGACGGGCGTCTCACTCTGGCTCTCTCTCTGGTTCATGCTGGTCTCGAACTTCTGAGCACAGGTGATCCACCCACCTCGACCTCCCACAGTGCTGGGACAACAGGCATGAGCCACCACACCTGGCCAGAACTCTGAAATTTCATATTATTACATTAGTACTGTTTCTGAACTCAAATTGAAATTTAGCTTAAGATATGAGATGAAAAGGTCATTTTTAGATATAAAGATGAAATGTTTTCTAATATTATAAAAGGCAAAAATGAACTAATGACAAATGAGTGAGCATTAAGGAAGATACATGAGGGGTCTTCAAAAAGTTTATGGAAAATGAGTATTATGAAAAAACTCTGCATGGATTTCAACTTTTCTTTGCACCAAAGTAAATTCATTTTAACTCATTCTAACATGTCTAAATAAGATCCAGTTTAAAACACAAAGGACAAGATATGGGTTTGAAAAAAGCCCTTTTCAGAGCAACATGAATTCTGCTAAAATTGAAACAAGAACAAACATGAACTGTCATGAAAATGTTTGGTCGGAAGAATGATGAATTCACTGATGTGTTGTGAAAAGTTTATGGAGACAATGCACCAAAGAAATAGTTTACAAGGGATATTTCATGTTAAGAATGGACAAGGTGATGAAGATAAAACCAGCAGCAGCAGACCATCCACATCAATTTGTGAGGGAAAAATTCATCTTGTGCATACTCTAAGGATACATGGCACAAACAACAGCCAACACCAGCGACATCTCAATCAGTTAATCTCACACAATTGTGACCAAGCAATTAGAGTTAATTTGATGGGTGACAAAACCACTGTGCCCAGATCAGCTTCAGACAAGGGCATAACTTTCAATGAAAATTTTAGACAAGTAGAATAAAGATTTTGGAGCATTCTTTGAAGAATTGTAACAAGAGGTAAAACACGACTTTACCAATATGATCCTGAAGACAGAGCACAATCAGAGAAACAGCTCCCAAATGGTAGAAGTGGTCCAAGTCAAGGCAAAAGTGGATTAGTTAAGAGGAAAAGAGGTCATGACAGCAGTTATTGTAAAATGCTCAGGGCCTTTTGCTTGTTGACTTTCTGGAAGGTCAGTGAATAATATCTGTCTACTATTCAAATTTTTTGGAAAGGTAAGCCAAATCTTTAGCAAACAAATGACCAGGAAAATTTCCCCAGAAAGTCCTTCTCAACCACAATATTCTTGCTCATTCCTCTGGATCAAAACAGGGCAATTTTGAGGGAGTTTTCATGAGAAATTATTAGGAATCCAACTTACAGTACTTATTTGGCTCCTTATTACTTTTTTTCATTTTCTAATGTTAGAAAAATCTCTATAGAGCATCCATTTTTCATCAGTTAATAATGTAACAAAGACTGCATTGACATGATTAAATTCTCAGGGCACTTAGTTCTTTAGGGATGAACTAAATGGCTGGTACCATTACCTACAAAAGTATCTTGACCTTGGTAGAGCTTATGTTGAGTAATAAAGTTTATAATTTTTATCTTTCAATTACATTCTCTACAAACTTTTTTGAACTAACCTTTTATAAGATGTTTAAGGGGTAAAACTATCAAGTTCTGTATTTTTTATTTAGTCATTAAATCATTATCAAGCAAGTCATATATGCCTAGCATAGTGCTTAGATATTTTTGCCCATGTCTATGATGGTGATGAAAGAGTGTGACTTAAAAAAAATAACTTATATATATTTAATATCAGTTATATCCATAATATTATCATTGGTGTATATAATGAGAATTTATCTTCAATTGCGCACATCAAGTATTGTAAATAGTTCATGAAATTAAAGAAGACATTGCTAGTTACCACTAAGATTTTGAAAAAAACAAGTAAAAATACAAGCAAACCAATTCATACATATCACATATAACTAAACCAAATGATCTGGGACAAAATTTAAGGAAAATGATTTCAAACTGCCTTGATGTAATAGTCCAAATTATTAAATTAGATTGACTCGTCAAAGACAATATACTATTATGAGAAAAAGCACGTGGGAAAGCTAAGAAGAAGATATAACCTGAATTTGTCACCAAGAAGTTACAAAGAATGCAACAAAGCATTTTTTTTTTTTTTGGGCGGAGAAAATATGGAAAGACAGTAGCTGTTCTACTACATTAATCTCCTTCCAGGTTAACAGGTGCGGTGCCAGTTGGCTGCAAAAACTCTCATCAATGCATTGCTCAGACTATTCCATCTGCTATATGCAAAAGCATGTTCCTAATGGCTACCACATATCATCACTATTTCATTTTAATATTTGCTAACTCACCTATGCCAACATGCCAGAAAGAAATTGAGCTTATTATAATTTAATATATTAAGACAATTGTTCATAACTCGTTTCTGAAACTTAAGATCTTTATAGAGTCATCATAGAAAATGGGCGCCACAGATTCCTTCCACCCTGGCCCATTCACCCAATAGAAAAAATAGCAATAAAATTGCTCCCAGGACCTATGAGAACACATTAGATCCCTGGATTTCAGAGTTGAATGGAAACTGTTTCTTCAAAATGAAACTTGACCCAGAAGCCCAGTGTGAAACATATGAAGAGTGAGCTATATAGGTAAAGGAATGTTGGTGCTGGTGGCAGTGGACATGCAGTCTCTCTTCTCGCCTCCTCCTTTCAAGGAGTTGGTACTTGAAACACTCCTAGGGACCAGGAAGGCTTCAGTGAGAATACTGTAAAATCCCCTAATAGTCTCCAATTTGTAGTTTGTATAACAAAGCCTCTCCACCATATTCCCTGAATAGGCATAAATTCCCTGCCCTACAATAAGTGGAGAAGTCCTCACTACTTTCAGATACTTCCAGATTAAGCTTCTTTGTCTGCATTTGGCCATCTCTGTGACCAAGATTTTTTGTTTATCTGTTTGCTTGTTCTTTAGGGACATCTAGCTCTCAAAGCTTCTCACTCTGCTAAGAATATGCTTCAAGCCTTTTCCACTGAAGAGCTCCTTGAATATCTGAAGACTGCTAATACATTTCTAAAATTATCAGTTGCATTATAGACATGCTCCAGCTTTTCAGTGTCTCCTTTAAATATGACTCTCAGCAGTGAATAGCACAGATTCAGCCTGATGAACATTCTTTTAGTGGCAAGAAAGATGATGTTCCGTGCCCCATTTCAATTTCCATACTATATTATTTTCTTTGTTTTCCTTTTTTTTTTTTTTGGCATCTGCTTTATAATGTCAAGAGTCATCATAGATTGCTGCCTTTTTAATTTTTTAAACTAATGTGTCAACTCTGCTCTAGCCTATATTTAATACTTTGGGGAGGAGATGGGGGAAATGGTAACTTAAAGAATTATATTTTCTCTATTCAATTTGTTCTCAATTTATTGATCAAAGATTTCAGTGCCTAGTATGAGGCAGGCATTTGATAAATAGCAGAAAGCAAAATATACATAGTCTACACCTTCATGGTACATTCATATAGTAGAAGAAATATAATAGTTAATGTGTATTGGTAACTTATGATAGCGTTGTGTAAAAGATTGAGGCTTGGTTTATGGTCAAGCTGGTATATATAAACCTTGCTTTGCTTGATTCCAGAAACTACTCCATTAACCACTAAGCCAAAGTGAACACTATCACCTATTGTAATAGTCTGATGAATTCTTTGAGTCATAATTCTTTCATTTGGAACTCTAGAAGAAATTGTAATTCAAGGAGCTTGGAATAAGGAAGGACAAAATAAAAGCAAAGAGATAGTGAGAAACCCTTTTAGAGCCAGAGAACAGTCTAAAATGAAAAATAAATATATAAATGATTTACATCAGCAACCAAAGGTAGGAATAAGCAATTCAGAAAGAAAACTCTGATTTGCTACAAAAAAAAAAAAAAAAAGGCAGACATAATGTCTGTTGGCACAGGCTGCAGATGGGATAAGAAATACACAGCTGCAGAGTAAGGCTGTTTTCAGTTAATCGAGAGAAGCCTGATCATCAGAAACATTAGTCAATGTCTATAAACATATAATAATGAAATAAAACCAGAAATCACTATAAATCTTTAAGTGTTAATTTTGTTTTGTAAAAACAATTTGAGAACTATTAATTTTGGAACCATTATATGTATGTAGTGGGATAAACCAAAAATGTAATTATATTAATGTCATTAGGAACCTAGATTTTTAGCGTAAGAGAAAAGAGATAGCTGTAAAAATATCAAAAATCTTAATTCCTATTTCTTGATCCAGGTTGTGATCCAGGTGGTGGCTATCTCTATTTATGGCATATGTACTTTTGTTATTTATGTTATGCTTCAATAACAAAGTATTTTTAAAATGAATGAAAATAAAACACAAGAGAGGAGGGACAAGATGGCTGACTGGAGACAGCTTTTGACAGAAGCTCCTGTCCAGAGGGAAGGATAATGGCCAGAAAGTACCCAATAAAGCTGAAGACTGGGAGCAGAGTTGAGAGAGAAGACTGATAACTGCACGACACCTCTGTTGAGGCAAGCTGCGACTCCAAGAAAGCAAATTTCAGGTACAAAACTCATCCCAAAGGATAAATGTTCTTCCCCTTCCCCAAGAGAGTTTTTTGTTGTTGTTCTCTACAGGTTTTCTACAGGTGAGCAGAGAACTGAGGACCTCTCCTCTTACCCCATGGGAGAAAGTTGCAGGAAGTGGGGACTACTTCTCCAGAGGGACCCTGCTGTGATCCTGAGCAGTCTCTTGTCAGGCATGAAAGTTGAACTAATGTTTTCCCTGCCATTTTGAACTTCCAGTCCACCCTTCCCCAAATCTCCTGCTGGTCCAGAAGCCTAACCCATACAGAGACTGGAATGTCTGTGGTTCACTGCCAGGTCCAGGCACTGCAAGGGCTGTGGTAGAAAAGCTGCACTGCAACAGTGAGCCCAGCAGTAATGCAGACAAAGGAGGGAAAGCTGTCAGGCTTGGCTCTGCGAAAGTGCAAACCAGCTGCGGGAGGAGTCTTGCAAGCCATGACCTCTGCTCTGCCCGAATGGAGCACCCCGAGCCCTGCCCAGCTAGAGCTGCTCACCTCAGGCTCAGCCCTGCCAGAGACTCTGGGTGCTCTGCCCTGCCAGAACCACACACCATGAACCTCACCCTGCTGCTGGAGCTGTGTGCCCCATGCTCCCGGAGCTGAGCTGCTGCTACAGTGGCCTCCCTGGCCGTGGGAGCCCCCGGGAGCTGTGCAGGGACACCTCCCACAAAGATTCAGCAATAGTAGAGCAATCCCACCAGGTCTAAATTTGGAGAGACACCTTCCCAACTCTGAGGACTGCCAGAGGAAGCCAGACCTGGCCCTATGGGGATACCAGTGCTGCAGAGCAGTTGGGGCAAAGGCATGGTGGCTGAGGGAGAAACTCATTTGCTGACTTGTTATCCTCAGCTCTGGACTGAGCTCAGGTGGAACACGCCCCATTTGCCATTGAGGACCTGAGACAGGCAGGCTTCAGCTACCCCAGCCAGCTGGTGACAGAGGGTGGTGGCCATACCAATGGGCCACTAACTTTCCTTTGACTCAGGCAGGCACAAAGCCCCAGCACGTGTGTTTATTGGAGGGAGCAGGACCACAGCCCCCTGGGATTACCAGTCACTGTAGCTTTTTCCCCTGCAGCTTTGCAAAGGACCCATACAGTATTAAAGTCTGAGGCTCTGGGGATCTGCTTGGTGTGTTGGGGTTAGGTGGCTCTGTCTTGTATTCAGCTGATCTTTGTCTGATTCTAGTGGATCAGTGACTCTGGGTTGAAGTCTCAGCTGTGGAGAAATACAAGCAACTAAGACACCCCATCTTCATAGACTTAGCCAGAATGAAGTGGAAATGTTGAACAGGCCTATATCAAGTTTTGAAATAGCATCAACTATACAAAATCTCCCTAAAAAGAAAAGCCCAGGACCAGATGGCTTCACATCAGACTTCTACCAAACCTTTAAAGAGGAACTATTTCCCATGCTACACAACCTTTTCCAAAATATAGAAAAAGAAGGAATACTACCCAGCACATTCTAGGAAGCAAACATCACCTTGATCCCAAAACTAGGAAAAGACCCAACAAGAAAAGAAAATTATAGACCAATATCACTAATTAATATTGATGCAAAAATATTCAACAAGATCCTAGCAAATAATCCAGCAACACATCAAACAAATTATACACCATGACCAAGTGGGTTTTATCCCAGGTTCTCAAGGCTGATTCAATATACATAAATCTATAAATATAATTCATCACATAAAAAAACAAAGATCATATGATTCTCTCAATTGATGCAGAAAAAGCTTTTGATAATATCCAGCATCCTTTCCTGATCAGAACAGTTAAGAAAATAGGTATAGAAGGAACATTTCTTAAACTGATAGAGCCCATCTATACCAAACCCACAGCCAATATCGTATTGAATGGAGTAAAATTGAAATCATTTCCATTCAGATCAGGAACCAGGCATGGTAGGCTATTGTCTCCACTGCTTTTTCACATTTTAATGAAAGCCTTAGCCATCACAATCAGTCAAGAAAAGGTGATCAAGGATATCTAAATAGGACCAGAGGAGATCAAACTGTCACTCTTTGCAGATGATATGATTGTAAATCTGGAAAACCCCAGGGACTCAACTATGAAACTCCTAGAAGTGATCAAGGAATACAGCAGCATCTCAGGATACAAAATCAATACTCACGAATCTATAGCCTTTATGTATACTAACAATAGTCAAGGTGAAAAAATAATCAAGGACTTTATTCCCTTTACAATAGTGCTGAAGAAGATGAAATATCTGGGAGTGTACCTAACAAAGGATGTGAAAGATCTCCATAAAGAGAACTATGAAACTCTGAGAAAAGAAATAGCTAAGCTGTTAACAAATGGAAAAATATACCATGCTCATGGCTGGAAAGAATCAACATTGTTCAAATATCTATACTACCCAAAGCAATCTACAGATTTAATTCAATCCCTATTAGAGCACCTCTGTCATACTTTAAAGATATGGAAAAATTAGTACTTCATTTTATATGGAAACAGAAAAACCTTGAATAGCCAAGACATTACTCAGAAATAAAAACAAATAGGGAGGAATCACACTACCTGACTTCAGACTATGCTATAAATCTATAGTGATCAAAACAGCATGGTACTGGCACAAAAATAGAGAGGTAGATGTATCAAATAGAATTGAAAACCAAGAGATGAACCCCGACACTTATTATCATTTGATCTTTGGTAAGTCTATCAAAAATATAAATTGGGGGAAAGATTCCCTATTTAACAAATGGTGCTGGGTGAATTGGCTGGTGACTTGTAGAAAACTGAAACTGGACTCATACCTTTCTCCTCTAACAAAAATTGACTCTCACTGATTAAAGGACTTAAGACATGAAATTTTAAAAATTCTTGGAAAGAGTGCAGGGGAAACACTTGAAAAAATTGGCCTGGGAGAATATTTTAGGAGTAGGATCCCCCAGGCAATTGAAGCAACATCAAAAATACATTACTGGGATGTGATCAAACTAAAAAGCTTCTGCACTGCCAAGAATAGTTAAGTAATGCAAGTATACAGCCCTCAGAATGGGAGAGGATCTTTGCAGGTTATATTTCCAACCAAGGTCTAATAACCAGAATCCACAGAGCACTCAAACTTATTACTAAGAAAAGATCAAGTGATCCCACTTAATTGCGAACAAGAGAGTTGAACAGAAGCTTCTCTGAAGAAGACAGGTGCACAGTCTACAGACACATGAAAAAATGTTCATCATCTTTAATCATCAGAGAAATGCAAACCAAAACCACTTTGCAATATCATCTAACTCCAGTAAGAGTAGCCCACATCACAAAATCACAAAACTACAGATGTTAGCATGGATGTAGAGAAAAGGGAACACTTCTGCACTGCTGGTGGGAAGGCAAGCTAGTACGCTCCTTTTGGAAAGAAGTTTGGAAAACATTCAGGGATCTAAATGTAGACCTACCATTTGATCCTGGAATTCCTCTGCTAGGTGTACATCCAAAAGAGTAAAAGTCACTTGGCAACAAAGATATTTGCACCAGATTGCTCATTGCAGCTCAATTCATAATTGCCAAGTTATGGAAGAAGCCCAAGTGCCCATCGACCCATGAATGGATTAATAAATTGTGGTATATGTATACTATGGAATACTATGCAGCCTTAAAAAAGATGGAGTCTTTACCTCTTTTATGTTTACATGGATGGAGCTGGAAAATATTCTTCTTAGTAAAGTTTTTCAGGAATGGAAAAAAAATATCCAATCTACTCAGTACTACTATAAAACCAGTTTATAATCACTCACACTTTCATAAGAGAGATGAATCACAACTATAGCCCAGAAGGAAGGAGACAAGGGGAGGGAGATAGGAAGGGAGGGGGTGGTTTGATAGAGGGAAGGTAAACAGCGGGACCACACCTATGGAGCATATTGCAAGGGTACAAGTCAAATCTATCAAGTATAGAACACAAATGTCTTAACACTGTGATTAAGTAAATGAGGTGAAAGCTATGTTAATGAGTAGGATGTAAGCACTGCAATTTGTACAAATAATCAACACATTGAGTCCCACAAAGGCATAAATATACACATTATCTATGTATATATGACTTAATAAAAAAAAAAGAAAACACATAACAAGAATTTAAGAAAATTAAAGGATAAAAACAAAGTAAAATTCCCTCTTCAATAAACATAGTGCCTTTCAATAACTATCACAAGGGTCAATTTTGCTTCCTTTAAGCCCTAAGAAACATCATAACTTATCCTGGAAATCTCTAAGTTTTCACGCAGTGGAGGGACTACCACCAACTTAATTATAATTTATTTTAATGCTTACATTCAAACACAAGTTCCTCCCACTATTTAATTTACCTGAGGACTGTCAATAACCTTAATGGGAAATTCTTCTATTTATTATATCTATTAGTTATTGGACAATCTTCCCTGTAGAAAAGGGTATATTTTGACCCTTGAAATAATTTCAGATAAGATTATCATCATTAAGACAAATGTCCAACCATTTAAATAACATTTATAAAGATCAAGGTTGCAAATGGTTTTTTTGATCTTTTCTTTCTTTCACCTGTGTACAAAATATGAATTCAACTTTGAAGTGTTTTTTTGTTTTTGAGAACTAATTGTATTGATTAGTTTTACTACCTCATTTACTTAACTTCTTTATGATACCTAGGGAAACTTTTTAACCATAACTTACATTACTACAATTATAATCTACATTTGTATAAGCCCACTATTTAGGAATATTAAACATTATTTTCGATATTATGAATTCAGCTTTAACATACAAAACTTCCTAAAAACAGGCATATAAAAGTTTTTTGGGGGTGGGGTGAATTTGTTTTTTATACACCAAAAGGCAACCCATTTAATGAACTATACCGTGATCTTAATAAGTTATTCCTAATATGTTTAAGAAATTTTTATTTTTATTAATTTTAAAGCCATAAAATATATTAGTAAGATTATAACTTACAGTAATATTGCAGACACAGTTTAAAGTATTTAATCTTCAAAGCAATCCTATGAGGTATATATGCTTACAATTCCTTTTTAGATGAGTAAACTGAGGCACAAAGAAGGTTAATGGTTTGCCTGACAGTAAGCAGTACAAAAAGTAGAATACCCCTTATATAACCCCAGGAAATCTGGATGCAGAGCCCGATCCTTAACAACTATATTCTGGTGTCCCTAGATCCTGGTAATCATCTCATCCAAACACAGTTGCATGTCATTTAAGTACAACACATTCTTGGGGGTTATCAGATTCAAATGTTGTTCCATGTCTTAGAAACTTGATTTATTTGTAAATTAAAGTGAATCCTCCCACCTTATACATTTTTTCAGCCTTTATCAAATCTTCAATCCTTTCCGTTTTCTTCAGTAACTGACACAACTCTCCAGATTGACACGTCCAAGGTTTTTCCTCCCTCTTGACTTGGTAGGAACTAAAATCTGACTGCCCCGATCCTTATGAGGACACAGGTCATCTTGGAGCTTCCCTTTTCTCCCAGGTGCTGAAAAAGCCCTGCATGCTGAAGCCAGACAACTTGATCTAAACTTCCAAAGATTCATCACTACAGCAAATCATATATGTGCATCTTTCATGCCTGAAGCTGCTGATACAGGTGCCACTCCAAAATCCACTGAAACTCCTGCATCTTCCGTGCTCCACTTCAGGAAATAATCATGACTGTGAAATTAATGTCTACTCCAACTATTCTTGTAAACTAGAAAATCTATTAGATCGCTACTGCTGCCCTTAACTCTTTCATCTAAAGATGCTTTGAGCTTCCCACCTGGCTCACCGCTGAACTCACAAACTGGATTTAGAGTCTTCATTCACCATTATTTTTTGTTTCTTTTTGTTTCCATAGAGATGCCCCTCATGAAATGCCTGACCATGTGTATTATCTAGCAAATACGTGCTCCTACCAAGCCTCCCCAGATGATTTAGCTAGTCCTTAATAAATAAAAGATAATCAAATGGCAAACAGACTTGAAGAACGTATCTTCTCTCCTCATGGGTGTACCAAAAAAGCCTCTCTCCTTGGCCAAATCTAGCCAGGTTCCTTTGAGCCCTATTCTTGACTAGGCCTCAACCCTGGCCTATAAAGACATAAACAAAACGTTAACAGTTTCTAACAGTTCAAATCCAAACGCCTAGGATGACTGTAGCCCCACTTAAAGTGCATGCCTGAGAAAACTGAAGGCTCCCCAAAGAATTTATAGTTTGTTCCAGATAAAAAACCTAAAGATATAGCCTCTCAGCCTCCGTGGAAGTGCAGTCGCCAAATTTCTTTAAGTGCCAATTAGCAGACTCAGGGGGCTTTCACATAGATCACCCCCACCTACTTCCTTCCTTGACTCTAATGATCCCTCACCCACTCTCATTCTCCCTTTAAAATGCCAGTCACCTCTGTATAAATTGAAGCTGAGTTCAGTTCACACTGTACTCTTCCCCGCTGCAATAGCATAATTACTTATTAAAACCTCCCCTTACCTCTTAAACTGATGTCCTGCTTTGTTTATCTTTAACAGTTGTTTGGTTCATTGGTTGATTTGGGTTCAGTTTGTTAAGCCCATATGGAGTTTTAGAACTGGAATTCCCTCTCCAGTAGAGAAGCTATATAACCATTTCTTTCATAGTTTGTTTTAATACATATTTTTCCTTTGGAGGACAAAACTAATACGTAGTTTTGTCCTCCAATAATAGGTGTATTAGGTATTTGCTGGGAAAAAGTGTTGGAAGTATAAGAGCAAAATATAAGCTTCTCTGGTTATTTTTATAGAATCAGAAGGATAGGTTTTGCGCTTATTGCCAGCAAGCAGCAATGCAGTTTTCTTTTTTCTTATGTTTTTACCTTCTAAAAATCCTTTTGTCCAATACATATGACATTCAATTTGTGAGCACTCTTAAATAGCAACAGAATCGACTATTTTTAGAATGGCAATGATATTGAAAAACAGAACCTTCTTTAAGTTATTTCCTGATGAGAAATATAGCATACTTAATTTATGAAACATATTCATAATTTCCAGAATTTTAATCTTGCTTTCATTCTACACGCTGCTCCCACAGACCAAGAGTCAGAGTCTTGAATATACAGACAGCATTTTAAATAATGAGATTAAGACTCAATTACCCTTTCTCCATTTTGGCAGTCTTCTCTATAAATCTTTAACCTAACCTTTGGCCCTGTACCTCCATGCAAATCTTCTTCATTTATTTCGTTGAATAGGCAGTTTTTCAGTTTCACCTTAGGTTAGACTAATGCATTTATGGACTCTTATTCCGGGTTCATTAAAGATCCCAGGCAGAGACCAGAAGGTGACCATTAGGATCTGAGAGAATTTTTCTCTCTGCTCGACAGCTAGGTGTCTATTATTTAGTCTCAAAATGTCATGCCATGATAAAACCCTGCAGAACGACATCAATGAGCACACTAAGAAACACAACATGATGATTTCATTACAGTGTTTGCAAAAAAAAAAAAAAGTCTCTATTTAAACATCAGGGGTACTTCATGATTCTACTTAATATATCTGTTGAATAGTATGTTTATTTTCTTATGAAATTATGTGTTAGTTATAGATACTTTGGAAACTACATTACATGAAAGAATAAAATATATATTGCTGCCATTCTGAGAAATCTCACTGAAAGCTGAGCTATTTCATCACGGATTTTGTTTTGTTTTGTTTGGCTTTAGTCTGGCTGGGTTTCTGGCTTTTATTATCATTTTGTTTTGTCTATATAGGCAGATAGTCATTTATTCTGTTGTAGTTTTTGGTTTTCTCCATTAAAGAAATATTTGACTTTATAAACAATTCAAGTATGAACGACTGGTTAGAATACAGTATATACTTAATAAATGATTTTTACACTACGGCTGATTTACCCATTCTACTTAACTTCAGCATTCAGTGACTCCCAGGACTATTTTTAAGCCTACATTATACATGTTGCTGTAAGTTGAATATACACTATTTGTAAATAAATTTAAAATTTGTGATAAAGCAAAGCCATTAGGACAAGGCTCATCTCATAAAAACCTGATAAATCTTTGTTAAATATTGAATGCCATTTTAATTGATTAATCAACATCCATATTACCATTAACCCAAATAACTATTTTTGTGAAGATTTTGTTTTATAATTTTCTGTATATTTTAATGAGCATATGAGAATGAAAGCAATATAGTTTTTCTTTTTGAATAAAAGGGAAACACCCTGCTATACTGACTTCATCACTGAGATAACCTGAAGCAGGTATTAGGAGCTGCTTTTGCAGTATGTATTTGAACATACATCTTTATTACTACGTAATTTCCAGGTCTATACTCATCTGTGTTTAACATTTCCTGAGTTGTTAAAGCATTACCGGTTGCCTTTGGCCTCTCCTAATGATAGACAGAATGAAGCCATCCAGGTAACGCACATATGGTACTTGTGTCATGTTTTTTCAGTTATAAGGATGCAATTTTTCTTTCTTATGGATAATTTTATCAGAACACCATGTTTTAGCCTGAAGGCTACGTTTCCTAAATTTATGACTTGTGCTTTTGATTGTGGGACCATGAACACAGCACACTATAAAAGGATATTGTACCTTTGTTACCAGGGGAGGCTGATAACATAAAAGCATAGGATTATATGATGGCAAACCATGGCTTAAAGCATATGCAAGAGTTATTTTGCAAAAGTTCTCATAGAGAAAAGCAGTGAAGGACTTGAGTCACCTGGACATACACAGACCAAAAAAGCATGCTAAAAATAAAAGAATTTGTACCACTATAACTAGTACTACTTTCACATAACAAGGAGCTGTTTAGGCTCGGCACCTGTGGCTCAAGCAGCTAAGGCGCCAGCCACATACACCCAAGGTGGCGGGTTCGAATCCCCAGCCCAGGCCCGCCAAACAACAATGATGGCTGCAACCAAAAAATGGCCGGGCGTTGTGGTGGGCGCCTGTGGTCCCAGCTACTTGGGAAGCTGAGGCAGGAGACTCGCTTGAGCCCAGG
>CAUYQV010090425.1:0-10600 GCA_963574575.1 Galagoides demidoff
TGAATAATACTCCTTAAGGCAGTGGTTCTCAACCTTCCTAATGCTGCAACCCTTTAATACAGTTCCTCATGTTGTGGTGACCCCCAACCATAAAATTATTTTCGTTGCTACTTCATAACTGTAATTTTGCTACTGTTATGAATCGTAATGTAAATATCTGATATGCAGGATGGTCTTAGGTGACCCCTGTGAAAGGGGGTTGGGGTTGCGACCCACAGGTTGAGCTGCCTTAAGGTAATCTAATGCCTGATGATCTGACATGGAGATATAATTCTCTTGAAACCTTCCCTTACCACCACCACCCCCAATTCCTGATCCATGGACAAATTGTCTTCTATGAAACCGTCCCTGGTGCCAAAAAGGTTGGGGACCACCACTCACCTAAAGGATTAACAAAACAATCCATTTGTAACATGTAACATTACCATATGACCCATCTTCAATATTTTTTCATAATAATAGCTGACATTTACTGAATACTTACCATAAGTAGTTTTCCACACTTAAGTAATTTCCACAACATCCCTATGACATAGATAGTATGTAACCCCTATTTTATGATTTTTAAGTAAAAGGACAGTTAGATTACTTAGCTGGCCCAAAGTCAGATAGCTAGTAAGCAGTGGGCCTGAGATTTTTAACACAGATTTGCAGAGTCTTGTGCTGAACCATCCCACTGTATCATTTCTCATAGGGCTATTGTTGTTATTGATACTATTGTTGTTTGGTAGTCCCTGGGAATAGCCAAGAACTGGAAAGAGTTACTCATGCTTGAGCAAAAATTCTAAATATTTAAAATCTAGTGTCACCTTTAAAGATGAAAATTAGGAATGAGAGCGATCATATTTTTCTAGATGCAATCTCTTTGGGAGTTCTTTATGTCAACCATACCATGAAGACTTTTCTTTGTACCTGAAAATCCAGGGTACCAAGAATAGAGGATCCTGAGGTTTGGTGCCAAAGCACAGTGGTTATGGTGCCAGACACATACACCAAGGCTGATGGGTTCGAAATTGGCCCAAGCCAACGAAACAACAATGACAATGGCAACAAAAAAATAGCTGGGTGTTGTGGTAGGTGCCTGTAGTCCCAGTTAATTTGGGAGGCTGAGGCAAGAGAATTGCTTAAGCCCAAGAGTTTGAGGTTGCTATGAGCTGTGACGCCACAGCACTGTACCAAGGGTGACATAGTGAGACTCTGTCTCAAATAAAAGAGAGAGACAGAGAGGATCCCTAGTATAGTGGTAATGGAAGTAAGAAATGGTCAGCACTGATTTGAGAGTAAGCTGGAATAAACAGCTACAATTGTCTGCACCAGGATACACATGCTGTAGTGAGGTGAAGCTAGATCAGACTTAGAAATCAAGATAATGAAAGGAGTATTTTATCTGTCATTGATACTTCATAACTTATATTCAGAAGATGAAATGAAATAAAAATTAAAGTCCCTAGAATAACAATGTGTATCAAATTGTGGGCACCTGCCATGTGTGTATCACTATACAAGGCATCTCTAAGTATGCTTTGCCTGAAAGACTTAAGTGTATGAAATATGTTTACTGCTATTTATTCTTGCTCAATTTATTAAGCATACAACTCTAACAAACGCAATTTTCCTTAACATTAGTACACCATTTAAGTAGCTAATAAAGCAAAACTTATAAATTTAATAAATTGGATTTAACCATTTAAATAAACATTGATTCGAATTTTAGTCAATTTCTTGTAAACTTGTCTTGAAAATCCCACACAATAAGTTTCGAGTAATTTAAAAGCAGGTGAAAATTTTCACAACAAGCCAAGACTTCCTTTTAAAAAAAATACTTAAAACTTTAACAAAAAGTATTAATTTAAATTAGTATTTCTGTATTTCCTTTCCTATCTTTATAAGGTTACATTAATAGTTTGCAATTTCCTTAAAAAGTTAGAGAACTATTATTTCAACTAGGTGAGGCTACAGAATCTGCATTGCTGACTTTATGAATGGTGGTTGGGAAAATGCTGTTCAGAATGATTCAAAAGTTAACCAGTGCACAAGTTGTGAATAATTTAATATATCGATATCAATGAAACTGTTATATCAATGAAACTTTTTGGAGTTCCAGTCTTTTACATGGCTTAATCATTCCCCATACTCCATGATTTTTTCCCCAAAATGTATATGTTGGATTCAATTGATACCTTTTGCTTCAGCCTCACAGGTAGCTGGGATTATAGGGGGGCTTCCACAACACCCAGCTTTCCATTTTTAGTAGAGACAAGGTCTCACTCCTGCTCAGGCTGGTCTTGAACTTCTAAATTCAAGCCATCCACCCACCTTGGCCTCTGAGAGTGCTAGGATTACAGGCGTGAACCGCCCCACCAAGCATATACATGCTATTTTAATATTGCATTGTGAGAGCTATAGAATCAGAGATTTTTGTCCCCTCAGAAATAAAGAATTGGAGCTTAGTGCAGTGGCTCAGACTTATGATCCTAGCAACTTTAGGAGGCTGTGCTGGGAGGACTACTTGAGGCCAGCAGTTCAAGACCAGCCTGGCAGCATAGTGAGATCCACATGTGTGGTGGTGTGCACCTGTAGTCCCAGCCACTTGGGAGGATGAGAACAGAAGATCACTTGAGCCCAGGAATTTGAAGCTGCAATGAGCCATGATTACGCCATTGCACTCAAGCCTTCAGGAAAGAGAGAGACCTCAACTGAAAGGAAGGAATGAAAGAAGGATAGAAGGGAGGGAGTGAGGGAAGAAGGAAGGAAGAAAGGAAAGAAGGAAGGAAGGGGAGAGAGAGAGGCAGAGAAGAAAGAGAAGGAAAGAGAGAGAAAGAGGAAGGAAGGAAAGAAGGAAGGAAAAGAAAGAAAGAAAGAAAGAGATGGATAGAAGGAAGGAGAGAGAGGCAGAGAAGAAAGAGAAGGAAAGATAGAGAGAGAAAGAGGAAGGAAGGAAGGAAGGAAGGAAGGAAGGAAAGAAAGAAAGAAGGAAAGAGAGAGAGGCAGAGAAGAAAGAGAAGGAAAGAAAGAGAGAGAAAGAGGAAGGAAGGAAGGAAAGAAGGAAGGAAGGAAGGAAGGAAGGAAAGAAAGAAAGAAAGAAGGGAGGGAGGGAGGAAAAAAAGAAAATTGAGCCCATGCAGTCAATTTTCCCATGGGAACATAGGCCTACTGTTTCTCACAGAAATTATTGGCCCTTTTTTTGGAACTGATTATCATGTATTATAACGTGTGTTAATTAGCACTTTGTGTTCTTTGTGTGTTTTGACTTACAATCTCTACATTTAATTTATTTACTTGGAAAACGGAGGTGAATAACCAATTGACACTGTATACATAGGAATACACTTGCTGGAAGAAACAAGTCGCACATACCATTATATCTAGATATTTCTGCATGGCAATTCTTTAGTGTGGTTTAAATTAAGACTCCCCCTTTTGATTACAATTGTAGAATCGCCGCTTCCACAGACTCAGATGCATTGCAGGTGTCCTTTGTAGTAGGTTATTTTGCAAATATTTGTGTATGTGTGTGTGTGTAAGTTATGCATAGTTTACTTTAGGGGCCAATCAAATCGTCTTTCAAAAGTCACTACCTTACAAAACCAGACAGTCAGAAAGAAAGGGCTTGAGAATAATGCAGACTGCAGCAGAACAAGGTGAGCACAGGTGAACTCCTCCAGAAAAGTGTGCCCAACATGTAACTTGCACGGGACAAATGCGTGTAAAGCCCAAGTAACAGAAATCACTTGCTTACACCTAAGAGAATGTCGGTATTGTGCAATATTAGTTGATCCCTGAGAATATGAAAATAAATAAACAGAAGAGCATGTCAAGGCTTGGCCATCTCCGTCTGGAAGAGACACAGGGGTGGGGAACCAATGGCTTCCTGCGGTCCTCCAGATCCCCTGGTGTGGCCCCTTGATCACATCCAAACTTTCCAGAATGAATCCTTTTAATAAAGGAATTTGTTCTACAAATTTAGATTCAGTCGAAAGGCTGCACCCAAAGATCAGGAAGGCCACTGGTTCCATATTTGTGCTACACCATAATCATCAGGTTTATGCAGGCCTGGATTATTTTTTAGGTAAACTTTGTTGTTTAACTCAAAGCACAATTTTCTTCATCTCAAATAACCCTTACACTTTTTCTTTGCAACCATTTAAGTCCATAAACATTATGGTTAGAAGAATCAACTTTTCTTCAGACAATGATCTTGAAAAACTTACTTGTCTTTACTGATAACACTTTTCTCCTTTGCAAAATGGAAATAAAACGTACTTCACAGGGTTTTATTAAAGACTAAATTAAACAATCTCTGTCTAGCATTTTATATACTGCCTGGTATGTAGTATTCAAGCTATTATTACTATTGTTATTTCTAATCTCAAATCTTGTAAGCACCTTTTATGTGCTAATCAGCATGTTTGAGCATGGGAAATGGTTCATGTTCCACTAGACCTTCCTGGAGAAAGAGGTAACAATTATTACAGGTGACTATTAAACAAGCAAACTATTAATAGGACAGTCTTTGTAAGAGAAATTTTGGGATTCGAAGAGAAAATTAAATTGAAGATTTTTGGGGGGGGGCCATAATCAGATATATTAGACAACAGGCATTTTTTTGGTCTCAAACGTTTTTATTTTGAATTGCCATATATGTGCCCAGCAGCCCCAGATTCTGATATTTAGTAAGATGGACTTAATAATCACTATATCCACGTAGTAGGTCATTCAGACATTTATTGGTCACCTGTTGCATGTCAGATTCTCTTCCACATTCTGTGAGGGATATAATGAATAATAGTCTCTGTGCTTGAGGGAAGACAAGACAAGCAAACAACTGTTAATATAAAAGGCAATAACTTAAAAAGTAGAGATATCTACAAAGAGCCGCAAGAGCACTGAGAAGAAATGATTTATTCAGTCCAGGCACATTAGAAAAGGATTCACAATAGATATTGGCCATTAGTCTTGAAGAACCATTAGGGGATAAAGGGCATGTTGGCACCTGAAAAGAGACCATCCCTAATTTAAGGTCACCAAGCAGTTGGTTTCATGGTGACTTATCCAGCTGATAGAGAGAAAGCCGCCAAAGATTTTGGAAAGATATATGGCATAATAAATGCCAAAACTAGCTTGGCACCCATAGCTCAGTGAGTAGGGCACCAGCCATATACACCAGAGCTGATGGGTTTGAGCCTGGCCCTGGCCTGCTAAACAACAATGACAACTGCAACAAAAAAATAGCTGGGTATTGTGGTGTGTGCCTGTATTCCCAGCTACTCAGGAGGCTGAGGCAAGAGAATCACTTAACCCCAAGAGTTTCAGGTTGCTGTGAGCTGTGACACTACAGCACTCTACCAAGGGTAACATAGTAAGACTCGTCCCCTCCACCAAAAAAAAAAAAAAAATTAATTAATTAAATAAAAACAAAATAGAATGCCAAAACTGAAGACTGACTCCCATGGAAATGTACAGGATGGATGAGGGAGAGAAAAGAGGAGATGTTGACAGTGTAGTCAAAAGGGTTTTGTAAAAAAGCAAGGAAAGAGATGTGAGGTAAGGTCCTACACAGTGTAGCAGCCATCAGAAAGTAAAAAGGGGGGGGGGATAGCAATAGAGAAGGGCAATTTTTTACCACCTATGACAGTTGACCAAATGTGAAAGGGTCAGCAGAGAAGAGTCAAACATGACTCAGAGATCTGGGAAATGTTTACCCTACATTATTATAGTAAATGTAGCAAACAGATACAGAAAAGAAACAATAGGAAGAAATGTACCCTCACTGATGATTCCCTGGATAAGAGGATCACTACCCTTAATGGGAACCTACAGAATTATATTCCTGCTTCAAAAAAAAAACACGCAACAGAAATAAATGCTATTGGTTGGAATGGCAGAGCTTACTAGCTGTCCATTCAATACATTTTCTTCCCTTCATTTTTACTAACAGATTTCTAGTTCCCGGCTTCTTCTGTGTATCCAGGGATGGCCATCTGGCACAATTCTGGTTGATGGGAATTAATCAATGGAAGCTTTCTGGCCCACTGTTGTCTTCCCTAATGGAGGTGCTTCTCTTTCCTCTTTGTTGTTTTCTTCTTGTTGTCTGAAATGCAAATGAAAACTACATATAACCAAGAGGACAATATCACACACTTTCATAAGAGAGCCAGGAGGACGGATGATACTGTGAAGCCCCTGCATAGGGCAGGCTGGAACCAACTTGAACTGGAATGGTGTGGCCCGCCTCTGGGCATCTTGTCTCCGTGCCTGGATTACTTCTTGCCACTGTGGTTGAATTTCTGCTACATGCAGCCCAAAGCAACCCCTAGCTGATATACTGGGCTTGAAGGAACTTAGGAAATTTTGTTGACATGCTGGATTATGATTTTGTGCTTTCTCCTGATTCAAAAAAGGGCCATGATGCATGAAATCTGTTACAAGGGTCAACATTATGGTCTTATTCGTCTCCTCCCAGTTGGGCTCCCTCCTACCAGATGGGAATCCATAATTCTTTAATAAGAGAGGCCTGAAGATGAAGTTATACCTTATCTTCTCTCTGAACTTGCATAACCCCAAAAGATCACCCTGACTTTTCAACATAAACTTAAGCCTTTCCATTAGAATATTACAATTTATCTGATGTTACATCTGGTTAGTGGGGGAAGACTGAGTTCTTACTAGGCTGTCATAAAAGAAGGATGCAGAGAAATAGCCAAGGTATTTTCAGTAATTAGTTAGAAGTACAGAGAGATCAAAAAGAAAGCCATTGTACAAATGTCAGGCCATTCAAGGTTACTTTACCTTGAGGAGATAATGTCAGATCCTTGCTTTGGATATGAAGGAAGTTTTGAAAGTCTTTCTGCCTATCCCCAAACCCTGTCTGGGCTATGAAGTTTTACCTTTTGTTTGCAGGTGGAGGAATAAAAGAAAAAACAAAGATGATATTTGCGAATATTTTACTCAACTATATTTACTAAAAAACAGTTCTTTCATCTGATATTTACCTTTCCTGCTTTGGGGGAGGTATACAAATGGCCTCTCTTTTATGAAAATGTGGTGATGTGAGATAATAGTTGGTTTTTTTTTTTTTTTTTTTTATCTAAAGTGAGGAAATAACAGTCTCTTACTGCATTTTATTTCTCCTGTTAAATATATATGTGTCTATTTAAATAGGTAAAACAAATTCATGAAACTCATTAACTGAGAGTGATGTGGTTGACCATCCAAACTCTGAGTTCAACCTTTTGCCCCTCACATAAAACTCCATTTTTAGCTCTCCTCCAATCCCAGTCTTACATGTCACTCTGTCCAAACACCTAGTGCTAGAGATTCTTTTATCCTTAGCGAAGATAATTTAATAATTCAGTAACTTCTAAGGCCTCATCTCAAGAGTATTTCTTCTCATCTTCTTTCCTTTCTTCTCGTGCTTCTGAGAATACGTATTCAGTGCTTTCTACATACCAATCACTGTGCGAATCCAGGATCCTGGAGAGAAAAGGAGGGAGAGGAAGGAGAAAAGAGATGCAAAGTTTTCAAGCCCAAGTAGCTCACAGCCCATGGGGGAGCAAGGGCAAAACAACTTCATTGGAAAGTGATTACATTAAGGTCTAGCCGGGATGCTCTGGGAGCCAGGAGGAAGGAGTGCCCAGCTTAAAAAGCGCCAGCTATACATTCTAAGCAAAGCTGCTGAGTCCAGAGCAGTAAGGAGCAGTGCTTTCAGGGGATTAGAGAAAGAAAGGAATATCATTCCAAGCACATGCAAAGACTTCATAGTCTAAGAGATTCTGATGGGTTCAAGGAACTTCAGCTAGCAGGTGGGAGAGTTAGATTCACATCCAATGATAAAGGGCCTTGTTGATTGTGCAGAGTAGAGGTATCCAAATCCGTGAAGGTTTAAAAATTAGTGGGTTTCGTATGCTCTGATTCAGTAGGTATGTCGTCACACCCTGAGATCTAAGCATTTGAAAACCTCATGAGCTATGAAGGACAGTGACAGAGAAGATGAGGAGCCCCTGAAAAATCACAAGGCAGGGGAAGGCATAACCAGATTTACATTTCAGGAAGTTCAATACGGTGGCCTTATGAAAACAGGAGAAGAGTCAGCTGAGACTATGGGCCGGAGATCAGCTGAGGCAGTTGAAAAGAATGAGGACTTAAAGGTAATGAGATAGAATCAGAGAGAAGATACACTTCAAAGATACTTAGGAGGTAGTCAGCGTAGGAGGGGGTGGCAGGTTTTTGGAGAGTAAGATGAGTTTTAGACTCACTGCATTCAAATTGCCTTGGGATAGAATTTGAAAGTACAAGTGTCTATACTTTTAAAGGAAAATTCCTGATGAGGAACCTTAAGAAGTTAGATATATATGGATCTGGGTAGTAAATGTAATACCATTACTTTTCCCATCCTAGTTAAATAGCATTACTTAGGCATCCTATTGAAATCATAGGGCAGATATTACCTTCTTAAGTGAAAAATCTTATTTAAAACATCAACATTAATCTGAAGTTGATGGAAAATACGAAGATAAAAGAGAGCAGGGTGATAGATTGGGTGTCATTCTCAACCATCATATTACATTTAATTCAGGTGTCATTTCAAGGTTGCCTTGTTACTTTTACCAAAACAGAATTTTAACCAGAATTACACAAATATACTTCTATTATCCTAAACGATTCCAAGAACTGTTCTTTCCTATCTTTGCTTTTCTCAAAACCACTTTTTTTCCACTTGTCCTTCCAAAAGACTACTGGGTCTATAGCTAGACGGAATCGATGATTCTGAAAAAAATTGTGTATTTTTTGAGACAGAGTCTCACTCTGTCGCCCTGAGTAGAATGCAGTGGCATCATCATAGCTCACAGCAACTTCAAACCCTTGGGCTCAAGAGATCCTCTTGCCTCAGCCTCTGAAGTAGCTGGGACTACAGGTGCCCACCACAATGCCTGGCTACTTTTTCTCTTTTCAGTAGAGCCAGGTCTCACTCTTGCTCAGACTGGTCTCCAACTCCACCCGCCTTGGCCTCTCAGACTGCTAAGATTACAGGTGTGAGCCACCGTACCTGACAGATTCTGACATTTTGGATTTCATTTATCCACTTAGTTTTTCACACAAAATGAACCACATGGAGCACAACGATAGATAATAATATATTACAATTACTTACTGTCTTGCTTAAAGTCAGGGTATAAAACTAAATGGATAAGATCAGTTTTTTAACTCTTTCCATTAAACGTCCCTAGTCAAGGAAACAGCTTATCACATAAGAGAAACAGCTCATGTATCCCTGGCCTTTAGAAAGAACACGCACACGCATACACATGTATGTGGGCACATGTGCGTCAGTTACCAATATTCTACTCAAGCTTTAGAAGGAAAGTACGTAACAGTTCCAACATCCGACAGCCCTTTTCAGCCAGCATTTCTCCTTTCAAGCTTATATCCATCATGTTTCACTTTTAACCTTTCCTGGTGATAGAAAAAAAACCGTTCATCAACTGTTCTCTGAAGATGAAATTTAAAATACTCAAAGATCATCTCAAAATCATTCCTCACCTAGAATAATCCCCAATCTTTGACCTCTCCTCAAAGGTCTCACTTTCCAAAACTTATATAATGTTGGTGGCTTTCCTCTGAACATTTCTGATGCTTTTCACATATACTTTTAGTAGTGGGGTTCAGACATGGGCACAGTAGTGGTGTAAAGCATATTAAAATACACTCATTACTGGGAGGCGCGTGTGACTCAAAGGAGTAGGGCGCCAGCCCCGTATGCTGGAGGTGGTTGGTTCAAACCCAGCCCCGGCCAAAAACTGCAAAAAAAAATACTCTCATTGTTAATGAGTGCCACCTTTTCCGTCGCTGCTGCTTTACGTCTGATGCCACTATCGTGCTTCTTTTTTCTGATGAAAATGCAGCTTGACTAATTCATCGACAATATGCATGGTTCCACTGGGGAACACGTGTATTTTTCTGCATATTGCTGGGGAATTCCCGCCAGGTTTCTGTCATCCGATTTTCTCTGTTTTTGTCACGAGTGAGCCTGTGTCCGTGTCCACCATGTTGAAACTTGATCCAGCACCACTGTACATATATCTTCTATTTATACTACAACTCCTTAGAATTCTGAGTCCTACAAGTTGCTAAATCTTACTACCTTTCCTCAGCCTGTTTTTCAGGGTCTCTTTGATGATTTTCTTTTCTTTTTTTTTTTTTTTTTTGAGACAGAGCCTCAAGCTGTCTACCTGGGTAGAGTGCTGTGGCATCACAGCTTACAGCAATCTCCGAATCCTGGGATAAAGTGCGTCTCCTGCCTCCGCTTTCCAAGTAGCTTGGATGACAGGCACCTGCCACAATGCCCGGCTATTTTATTTTTTAGTTGTAACCTTCATTGTGGTTTGGTGGGCCTGGGCTGAATTCAAACCCACCACCTTAGACTTATGTGGCTAGCGCCTTAGCCACTTAAGCCACAGGTACTAAGACACAATGGCTATTTTTAAGGGCAACCAAGATAGAGCACTCTCAAGGGTACATTTAAAACTGGCATCTCCTCCACTCATCCTTAAAATTAAGAAACAGGAATTTTGAGCAGTGCCTGTGGCTCAAAGGAGTAGGG
>CAUYQV010090426.1:0-52679 GCA_963574575.1 Galagoides demidoff
ACATCAATAGCCAAAGTAAGCCACTTAGCCAAGGAGCAGCCATTTCAACAACCAGAGGGCCCATGTCCTTACATCCCACATCCAAGACCTTACTAGGGCTCCTGACATGTTGGATGATTGGATGGATGGATGGACATACGATGGATGGAAGGTTGGTTGGTTGGCTGGCTGGTTGGTTGGTAGATGAACAAATGAGTGGTTAGGTGGGTGGATGAATCAGATGGATGGATGGATGGATGAGTGGATGGAGAGACAGGTGGATAGATGTATGAATAGATGGACAACAAATAGATAAAAAGATCTATAGATTAACTCTATTGAAAAAGATCTATAGATGAACGGATAAATGATAGGAGGAAAGATAGGTGAATGGATAGGTGGGTAGATAGATTTGGATAGATAGATACATGGATACATGAGTAGGTAGACAGGTGACTAGACAGAGATGTCATCCCTTCTTCTGAAGTTCAGTCTAGCACTCAGACTTGCTATGGCCTCTGTTCCCATGATTCCACAAGAAAATTCTCTCCCCAAGTTAACAATCTCTCCCTGTTGCTAATCCAATGATCCTTTTCCCAGAACACTTTATTTGAACTTTCAAGTGTGCTTAGTAGAGCTCACTGTAAACTTCTTCTCAAGACCCTTCAAGAGTTCCTGATTTTCCTCCTGCTCTGCTGGTTGCTCCTCTCTTGTCTGTCTTGCAGGCTCTTTCTCACCTGCTCAAACTCTAAATGTCCAACAGAGATTCATCATCCCCTTTTCTTCTCTGGTAGCTCATTCTTCCCGTATAACCTCAGTCAGAATCTTTATGTAAATAACTCCTTTTTATACTTCTAGTCAAGACTGGTTCCTCAGCACTCATACTTAATGATATTTGGTGGTGTCACTGTTTATTCTTTTGTTAATTTATATATTCTCTGTTTTTTCTTAGTAAAATGTAAGGTTTTTGAGTGCAGGGATCTTGCCTGCTATGTGATGCTAAATTCCAAGGGCTGGCTTCGTGAGTAGCATCTCTCCACTGACCACAAACCAAATGGCAATATTCTTGGGTTGCAGGACGTAGCTACTGCGTCTGTCTCTATTCTTGAGAGGCCTGTAGTAGAGTGGTAGAGACAATGAGTGCAGGGATCAAGAGTCAGTCTACATGAAAGTGGAGAGGTGAGTGGAGGAGGCAAACCATATATTAATATGTGTGTAGCAATACAAAGTCCATCTTAATTGTAATTTCTTTTTTTTTTTTTTTAAAAAAAGGCCATGGTGGGTGGATTGCTTCAGCTCACAGGTTCAAGATCAGCCTAAGCCAGAGCGAGACATTATCTCAAAAGAAAGTGGACAGGTACAAGTGGGATCAGTTCCCATAGCTCAGTGGTTAGGGCACAGGACACACGCACCAAGGCTGGTAGGTTCGAACACGGCTTGAGCCTGCTTGTCATTATTTAGCCTCATCTCCACGCAACTTCCAGGAAAGCGTGTTGTTGGATGGCATTGAAGTCCCCCCTGTCCCATTGCTGAGGCCTGTGGCAGTGCTGGAGGTCGGCACTGTGACCACTTCCCTGGTGCCCTCGGCCATAGTGCAGCGCGCCCAGACCACTGCAGCTGAGGTACCGCCTTGGCCTTCCACAGGGACTGTGACTAATTGTAATTTCTTTTGATTCCCACCTTGGACAAGACCTTCGTTAGCTCTTAGCATAGTGCCCCAAACTGAGTAAGTGCTAAATGACTACTTACTCACTGCATGACTGAATTAGTAAGAAGTGAAAGAATGTGGCTTGAGTTTGAGCAAGTCTTCAAAGTTCAAACCCGCAACATACTGCCTTTGATATGAAGAAGGACTTTCTAGATCACGAAGGCAGTTTTAGAGTTAGGACCAGGACAGCAGAAAACCCCATCTTTATTTAGAGCCTCCTAGCACCTGACAGGAGGTTTAGCTGTGAGGACACAGAGGAACGCCAGGAAGTCCACACGGGAGTGTCCGATCTGCCCAATGTTATGGAAAAGAGAGGCGCTGAAAAACGAAAAGACGTATAAGAGAAAGTCAAGTCACATCCCAACTGTGAAAATCAGGAGACATTGAAATCGGCCTGGGGAATTCGCCCTGGCCTCCAGTCAGTTGTTCTCGGTAACGGATTCAAATGTGTGAGTTGCTGAAACTAACATAAGATGGGAGATAAAGGCATGACTGTGTTGCCGAGATCCCACAGAGACTCCCAGAACTGGATCCCACCTCTCCCTCACAACCTGCCGGGGTTCAGGCCACATAAAGCAACTCACATCCTGTGAGAAGCCAGCCAGAGACAGCTCCTGGCCCTGCGGCCACCCTGTTCACCTGGCTGTCAACCGAGCAGATGCTGCCTTTATCTCCAAGGGAGGGCCAGACACGGGAGCACGGTCTATCTTGGCTAATTCAGATGCTTCTGTAACTGATCCCTGTGACATGCCTTTCAGCTTGGTGCTTCTAAAATTGGAAAGGAAGCAGAAGGCAGGAGGCAGCCAGGGCTATGCAGGGGTGAACAGAGAGCAGAGAGACTGGAGCACCCCCTCCAGGGCCAGCGCAATGAGAGGTGTAAGACCCTCTAAAGGCTCTGTGGCCCTGGATGGGGCTCCAACTGTCCCCATCCTCTGTCACTGCTTTCCAGACCTCCCCTATCCTCCTAGACCCTGTGCTAGACGGGAGACTTCCCGGGGCAGAGGATGGCTTCACGTGCACTGCTCCAGAGCCTCCCGGGCACCCACCTCACATAGACAGACATGGTTCGTGGGCTCCGTTGATTTGCTTGTTCTTGTGTTTTCTTTCCCTTCTGTCTCCTAACCATTCTTGCTGATGGGTGAGAAAGTGGATGGTAATGAATGCGGTGACCCAGAGCCCTGCGATTTCTACCCCGCATCTTTCTGCTCCATAAACCTGCCTCTCTCCAGCAGGGGTGGCCCAGAGAGGTCATATGATTTAGAATTCCACTTTTGCTGGAGGAGTCTGTGAAGGTCGCCTGCATGGCCCTCATCTTTTTTGTCTTTTTAATGGTTTTGTTTCTATTCTATCTGTGTGATTTTATGTGCAACCACCCCAGATCCTTTTTGGTAGCAGATGTGGTACAAATTAATAATGAGAAGATATTTGAAGCCACAGAGCACAATCACATCAATGTAAAATCTTTTTTTTAATTAGGATTTTTCTCTCCCCCAAACCAATATTCTCCCTAAAGTAATGCTTCATACAAAATTTTTTTTCCTGCAAATTTGAAAGTAGTTTTTATTACCATTACAGCACACTCTATGCACTTTAAAAAAGAAATGCAACATTAAAATAGATTTTTTAGCAATTTTGCACAGATATGTTTTGCAATGAGCAATACTTTGCACCTCACGTACATCTTTAAAGGAAGTGGTTTAGGTAGAGTAATTTCAGCAAAAAAAAAAAAAAAAAAAAAAGAGAAAAACCTCCCACTCTAAATAATTAGCAGGATTTTTGCAGCAGGAAATAGAAACTAGAAATAATTTTATGACTTTCTTTGGTAATATTATCAGTTTCTTTATATTGCGAATTACACCAACCATCCAAGACAGCAATTCTATTACAGGAGAAGTATGAATTATCTACGATTATCTTCCAAAACATAATCGCCATTTATGATACACATTTTTAATACATAGCTCATTTTAATAGTGAGAGTATCAGACTATAAACACCAGCAGTTTTCTTTAATTACTATCCTATATTTTGAATGAGCCCCTATTAAGGGAAAGCTTTCTTCATGTTAAAATATTTACAGCCATTTGTTAAACTTAAACCATTAAGTGGGGAAATAATAATAGTTTTAATTTTAGCCTCAGAAAAAATTTAAAAAAAATACAATGAACGATCATGCCTGCTGTGGTTAGGAATTGGTTGGTTGGGTTTGGGGGCTAGAACTCCATTTCCTTGCAACTCTCCTAATTCTAATTTTTATTTTTCTGCAAGTCAGTGGCAGGTGGCAAAGCAAGCTTTGGTGCTGCTTTTGGACAGCGGAGGTTGGGGCTTTGTTTGCAGACCTGTTGGGTTTACAGTGCACATAGGAGCTGGGGAGATTCCTTTCCAAGGGACTCAATGGCCTGAGAGACCCTGGGAAGAAGTACCCTGGCTGAAGGGGGTGGTGGGCTGCCTGCACCCCCGATAGCCATAGGCAAAACAACAGGAAGGGAGGCTGGGTAGATTTGTGGCCTGACTTATGCAAAAGTTGAGGTTTTCTTAGTGTTTCAAGGAGATTCTGCATAGAAAGCCAGAAGCAGCTAAATCAATCCTAAAGAGGCACAGCAGAGGTAAGGCACGGCTCCCGCTGGGTTATAGAGTTGTTTTACCGCAGCTTCCGAGGCAGCCCCTGGCTAGGAGAGACCCCTGTGAGCCAGACCAAGGACAGGTGCCTGTGATGGGAGGTGCCAGCCGTGCAGTTGCAGGGCTAGGGGATATAAATTGCAGTAGTTTCTTGTCCCTGGTTCCCAAGACTTCTAGTCGGGGGAAATGTTAGTACTGTCAGAGGCTAGAGGTCTGTGGGTCAGTCTGCAGAGGCAGGGATGGGCGGGAGGGATTAGCGTTTGGACCTTCCGCCCTGAAACCAGCCTGTCTGCCCAGCGCTTCCAGGAGGTCACCTCCAAACGATTTAATAACAGAAAGACTTGCTTTTAAGTCTATGTAGCCAAACTAATGATCCATTTCTACCTCTCTTAGATTCTGTTCTTTAGCAACATCTTTTCTTCTCCTGACAATGGCTTTCAGAGTTGTTTTCATAAGCAAAATCTCTCCAACACAGATAAAAACTTAGCTCTGCACTCCTGTCATCTCACTGGGCATGAGCGCCCACCAGCAGACAGGTGGGTAAAGAGTACACAGTGTCCACACACACTGGGGTGCTACTCAGCCACACAGAAGACAAAGTCTGCTAGAATCAGTGACATTGGGTGGTATGGTAAATGAGATAAACTAAGCATGTAAGGATAAATACCATACGATTTCATTCGAGTGAAATCTAAGAGCTGATCTCACACAGGAGGGAGTAACATAGTGGTTAGGAGAGGCTGGGCAGGCTGGGGGAAGGAACCTGGGGAGAGGTGGGTCAACATGTGCGTGGTGGTTACAGGGAGGAGGAGTAAGTTCTTCTGCTCTGCTGTGCAGAAGAGTGGCCATGGCCAACAGCAGTGTCCTGTGCCTTTCTGAGTAGCTGGAACAGAGGCCAGGCAAGCGTTGGAGCTGGTGGGTGAGCTAGTTACCCTGATGTGATGATTGCACCATCGACATAAATATGCACAATTATTATACGGCAATTGTCAATTAAAAACAAGATAAAACTTATTAAAAGGAAGTTTATCCACTTGAGAGAGAAAGAAGTATTAGAAAATCTAACCTGGAAACCCAGTTGTTGGGCTTTACTAATACCTATTATAATGTTGACTCTGTGATATATTATACATATATATATATGTGTATATATATATATGGGGTTTTTTTTGTTTCTTTCTGCAGTTTTGGGCCAGGGCAGGGTTTGAACCCACCACCTCCAGCGCCCTACTCCTTTGAGCCACAGGTGCCGCCTGACTCTGTGATATTTTAATCACAGTTCTCCACAAAGTCGCCCTTGATGAATCCAGGATCAACTCTGGCCCTTGTATGTGGCTAGTGCCCCTTGCTGCTGTGATGGTCTGGACCCATTTGCGGGGGTATTTCCATTCTCTCTCAATAGAGAACATCTTCCAAAAAGTTGTAAAATCAGTCCATAGAGGCAGGCAAGATGTGAAAAGGTTAAAGCATAAAATAATGACAACAGTAACTTCATATAACCCCTTTTGTGCCCAAGATACACACACTGGCCACTGACCTCCAGCACGTCCTTTTTGATACCACTATTAAGCAGCTCTGCCCTCAGTGGGAGACGATTCCTTTTCAGCCAGATTCTGCAGGCCCACCAGGGATTTCTATGACCCAGTCTGAGGAGCCAAAGAGTCAACGCAGAAACCTTGACAGTGTGGGCTGCGGTGTCCCTCTGAGGCAGCCTGATGCAAACTCCACAGGGCAGGACCTTCTCATGTGAACCCAGGACTCCACAGTGGATCAGGCCTACTTCACTGGAGACAAATGCTGTGAGCTGTTAGCAGCTGTCTTAAAGCCACACCCCCCTCCATACTAACCAACTTTCTTCCTTTGGGTCCACATGTCCCCCAAACACCGTGAGACCTCCTGGGCCTGGTGCCTCATCGGAAGCCCTGCCTTAACATGGTCACAGATTTAGATTCTAGAACATCCACTTTTAATCCTGGCAACCAGGAATATTAGCGACAAAATTCTCCCGGGGCAGGCCCCGGGCCACAGCCCTCTTTGTATAAATACCTTTAACAATACATTCAAACCAAGACAGAAAACAGGAGAAAACAATCATTATGTCTCCTCAAATCGAATTTCATTTCCAGACCCTGTTGCTATGGCAATGCCAGTGGCGTTCCTGTGATTCATGGGAAGGGCATTTCATTCACAGCGGACTTAGGTTTCAGGACTGTTAGCGAAGATTAAATGAGTTCACGTGTGTAGACCAAGGAGGCCCAAAGAGCACACACCCTGACACTAACACTGCCAATGTGAAAATCTCCTTATAATCAGAAGCTTATCGGACACGTCTACAGGCTGCGTGGTGTTCTAGACAAGACCAAACTGTGCAGTTTCTACTTTCGTGGAACCTGTAATCTTTTGTTAGCCGTCAGGTTTATAATATGAAAAGTAAGAAAGCAGAATCCAACAGAAAAACACGGAATGAGGAAGTCACTGTAAGACGGTGGGGGCTTTAAAAGCAAGACCCTTAGTGCAGGCTGGGGACTTGCTCTGTGGCGGGTGTGTTCAGCGCTGCGGGCATCACCCCAGCAGCCTCCCGACCATCCAGAACAAGGAGCCTGGACATTTCCAAGCTCTGCTGCAGTGCCGACAGCTGGCGGAAAAGGCATTTGCCCCAGGTCAGGGTGTCTCCAAGCCTGGTGCCTGTGGTGTCAAACATTCGCTCTGGACCAGGATGGACGCAGGAGCGCTCTTCCTGGCCCAAAGCCTCTGGCAGCAATGTCCTGGTTCTCATTTCACCAGGACATGCCAGTGTGTAAACCGCGCACTTGCCCAGGGTTTTCCAGGTCAGCGGCCACCAGCCTGGGTTGACTTGAGTGCTCTGGAGTTGAGGTGACCGGAGTCCACCCAGGAGGTCAGTGGTGACCGGCCTCTCTGTGCTCCACACCAGTCGCTTTAGGTCTAGTCCGGCGTGTGATGGCTGCTGCTTTCCTGCCACGGAAACAAATTTGAGCCGCACGCCCAGGCTTGGCGTCTCGGCGTGCGCCTCGCTGGCCTGGCTTCCAACCTGTTCACGCTCCACTTGAAGAGTTTCAGCGGAATTGATGGACTGTTTGAATACCTATTTACCATTTGAATTTTTACTCAACACTATGTGACTTCCACTAACCGCATAGAAAGACGGAGAATTTTGAAAACCTAAGGTGTGAATAGACACTATGTCCTCACTAAACTATCAATTCTGTTCTCACTCACTTTCTGCCTGTGACTTGTCCTTCTGACCTCTGGGACAAAAACAAGTTCTTCCCGTGACAACTGCCATGACAGTGTTGCTATGGTTTGCTTGTTTATCTGAGCCAAGGTCGGGTTTCTTCAACATGCCCCAGTTTCCTATTTTCTATCTTATTTTTCACTCCTTGAAATTAGCACCAAGTTCTCAATTTTTAGATTAAGGTGTTAAATTTGGTTTCAAATTCCAGTCGGCCCATTTATCACGTGGCAGCTTTTCTGAGTCTCCATTTGAATAAATGTATGGATAATAGCACCTCGTGTTTAGGCTGCTCTGAGAATTAGAAGATAAAGTATCCCCTGCAGCCTGACGTTTTTAATAGTTGGCATCATGAATGGTGACGTGTGCGTGTGTGTGTGTGTGTGTGTGCTTTGGCTCTGTCGTCACTATTGATAAGACAACGTTCCCATGGAGCCGGTGACCAGTGTCCTTCACTGAGATGGCCACTCTGCAGGGGACAGCTGGCTCTCGCCGGGGAGTAGCCTCAGCCCTGCATGGCCACGGCCTCCTTTAATCCCCTGAGTCAGGTGCTGTGTTGCTTCCAGCCTGTGGAGGACTTTGAGCCACAGTGAGGTTAAGCCACCTGCTGAAGGATCATAGTTAATACAAATCAGCAGCAGAGATGACAAACGGAGATTACCCCATTCCAGAGCATTTTCACTCTCCTTCCTTCCTGCTTCTCTGCCTCCCTCCTTCCTTCCTTCCTTCTTGAGACAGGGTCTGACATCGCCCAGGCTGGAGTGGTACACATGCACAATCATAGCCCACTGCAGCCTTAAACTCGTGGCCTCAAGCCAACCTCCTGCCTCAGCCTCCAGAGTAGCTGGAACTACAAGGACACTCCAGCATGCTAGATGAATACTATTATTATTATTATTATTTTGGAGAGATGTAGTCTTGCTATGTTGCCCACATTGGACCTGAACTCTTGACTTCAAGTGATCCCTCCTGCCTCAGCTTCCCAAAGGGCTGGTTTTATCGGCGTGAGCCACTGCCCTCTGCCCAGGGCTTGTATTTTTCACCACTACCTTAGAGATGCCACTGAAAAATTGTATGTTTATTTTAAAATAATTGATACTTATTTTTTTAGACCTCCCATATATAGGTCTATGGTGATATGATTAGATTCTAATTCAAGTATTGCCCTCCTATGCCTAATATCACTACTTTGTTTGAATCATTAGCAAAATCAAGCCCACAAGTTGAGATAGATTTTGCAGTCGTTGCTAATTAGAGGCTAAAAAGACCTTATAGTGGTAGACGTACCCATCTCCTTATTTCTTAGTTTGGACGTTTTAGGTGACTGTATAGTATCAAAAGTATGAATTCGCCCATATGCTCTATAATCTTTTCAATTCCGTAAGAAGAAAAACGGTATAAAAATAATGCAATTTAAAAAGCAAAAAGAATGCAATGATGAAAATAAACAAACAAAATCCCATAACTCAGTGGCAGCTTCCTTGTGCTTTGGTATCTCAGCTGCTCCCGCTGGGTTCCCAGTTGCCTCCCTGCTTTGCCCTCCCCGCCCAGGAGCAGAAGCACTGTGGACCCACTTGTCAGTGACCACAGGTACAACAGCTATCAGATGGCTGCGTGTCCAGGTACCTAGTTTTGTTTTATGTTTAAAATCATCACTTTCCCATTGTGAGGCCCCAGTGAATATCTCTGGGTTCTGGGCAAAGATTTTTATAGTTGTTAAAAATAGGAAACTCCAGTGATTTACAAATCTCACATTTTTCTTATTGGGAGTTACTGACCTAAAAAGTGTGGGCTCAAATTTCTTATCCCATTGGGACATCAGAGTTTTTTGGTTTTAACCGGCATGTCAGCCTGGATCTCTTCTATGTGTTGAACCCTGCGGAAAATAGGAAAAGTATAAACCCCCAGCAGTGCTGCCCGGGTGGGTAGTGTGAGTCCAGATGAGCACAGTGACTTCTCAGAAACGCTACACACTCTGGGAGTTAAACCAGTGCTTTGAACATGGAGGAGGAAGCCCTGGCCCTGGGCTCATCTTGGAAAGAAGTAACTTGAACTTCCATGGGGTTTTGAGTGAGAAATGCGTATCTGGTGAAATATTTGCGACTGAAAAGTGTCATTCTCATCTCGTCACATTTATTTTCAAATGTCATTGTCAATAATAGCTATCATATGAGTCTGCCCATCTGATAAGCAGTGCAAGAAGACCAGGCAGGGATGGCCGCAGTCCACTGCCGTGGGGCATTGCTGGGCTGGGCTGGGCTGAATGAACCACCTTCCTTGGGAGCCTTACCCACCCGCAGGCCTCTCCGTAGATGCAGGTGCGGGATCCCCCGGCCAGCCTGGACGGCGGCTGCATCCAGGGTGAGATCCACAGGGCTGAGCATGGGAGAGGCATCAGCCCCGGTGTGAAGTTCAGACCAGGCAGTGACCATCTGGGACTGGGTGGGTGGGTGGAACTCTTGTCTTTTGACATCAAGACACAGCAATATTTGGGAAGGAATCACTTTTTTGGTTTGTTTTTGGCAATTAGGTAAATTATGTTGTAAGAAGAAACGGATGTCATCCAGGTCAAAATCCAAGTGACTGGTTAGTGACAACTGTGATTAAGGCCGTGAAGACGCCCAGCATCGTCCGACATCATCCTACAGGAGGTTTCGCCATTTTGGTACCATTTTGGTTTCACCATTTTGGCAGGGAACTGGTACCATGAAGGAGCACCAGTTAAGCTGGGGTCCGAGCGCAGGTGGGGACTAGCGTGGAAGCCGTGGAGAATCAGTGGGTGCGACACAGATAAAAGGCAAGGTGTGCGATGCTCTGAAGACATTTAAACAGAAAGGCCCCAAACAGGCCGGGGCGTCGAACCAGAAAACGAAGGGGAAACCAGGCAGTGTAGAGGCTGCCAAGGCAGGAGCTTGCTGGGGACGCCATACACGCTGCAGGGATGGCAGGGCAGGAAGGCAGAGACCTGGGGTCAGAAACAGAAAAGCAAGGGCAGGAAATGATGACGGGGAAGGAAATTGGAGCAAGAGTAGGATTTCTCTGATATCGACGTTCTGTAAATGTTAGTATCATCCGAATAACAGCGAGTCCCCTGGGCCGCCGCCTCCTTGTTTTACGCAGAAATGAGACAGCTCCTGACTCCACCTTGGCAACTGCGGCAAACTCACCAGTTTCACTCAGTCAAAGCTAAACACACCTGTGTTTTAAATCCCTCCGGTCCCCCTGCCACCTGGCTCTCTCTCTAGACCTCTTGGTCACCTCTTCTCTCCTCCGCTGGTCCCTTCAAACCCATCCTGTCCACAGATGGACAAATAACTGACCAGCCGACCCCACCGCCCTGCATGACACCTCTGCCAGGGACACCCCCTCCACACCTCTGTAGCCAGGATAACCTCTCCGCCTCTGGCCCCTGGAAGGTTCTTCTTTGCCTTAAAGAGCCCTATGAAGATTCCTGGAAGGAAGCGACCATTTCACATTTCACAAAAGAAAAATGAAGAGGAGGAGGAAGAGGAGGAGGGAGCATAAAGGAGGGAAGAGGGAAGGAGAGGAGAGGAGAGCAGAAGAGGGGAGGGAGGAGGGCAGCTTTTAACAGGCGCAGTAGAGACAGCTCGGCTGACACAGGTCACCACAGCAGGCTGGCCTGAGGTCTCTGAGCAAGGAGGCCCAGACGCCAGTGGAGCGAGCCCTCATGGGACAGCACTGCCAGCCCTGCCTCCTCTGCGCCCTCCACCCCGCTGTCAATGCTGCTTCTCACCTTCTGCCTGCCATCTTGTGTGCTTCTTGCTCCAGGGCTGCCATTAGCTCTACCTTGGAAAGGAAGGTGGAGACGTTTCTGGAATAAGGGAGCTGGCTGTGAGACTCACCTCTTGGACAGATGGGAATTGTGCCCACAAGGCTGCCCCCAGCCAACCTGCCCACCTGCCTGCCTCCCCCTCCAAGGTGGGGCCGACCTGTGGCTATCCTGAGAGCCGAAGCCAGATGGACTGACACCCCAGGCTTCCTCCTTCTTTCTGGCACGGTGGCCCAGGGGGTAAAGACGCAGGGCACAGAGTGTGTCTGTACAGGGGGCACAGCTCAGGCAGCCCCAGCTGTGCAATTGTTCCAGGAAAAGCCCAGAGTTCCAAGACAGTATCTCAGCATGGTTCTCCATCACTGGGATTGTTCTGATCAAACCACGTCCTCGGTGCTTCAGACAGAGCAGTGGAATAAAGAGTCCTCCAACCCCACGCTCCTGGGCAGTGTCCTTCTCAGCCACATTGAGAGGTGAATTGGAAATTTGTCTCGCTACAAAATAGCAGCCATGGGACCTCGCGTGGAAGGCACCCAGCGGACGGTGCTGGGTCCGACTGCCTGTCCACGTGTGCTCCCAGCTGTCCTAGACATCCACGCTGCCCTCACCTCCAGCGAGCTGCTCATTTGCACACCTTCTTCCCAGTTCACTCTGTCCCTCTTTCAAGGGCTGGGAACAAAGCGGGTGTTTCCACTGGGTTGTCAGGGTAGGAGCTAGAAAATTAAAAGAACTCTCAGGGCAAAGCAGGAGGAAGGCTGTAATGACTTCTGCGTCCTTATTTCAGAAGGCCTTGGAAGATAGTACCTCCAAGAGCCAATTTGGAATCATCACGTCTGCTTAAAATATAGCAACCAGGAATACAAAGTTCCTGGGAGCTATCTTTGATTTTACAAGAAATGTCAGCCCGACAGACATATTTCTGAGCCCTGATCTCGAGTGTCACATGGCAAAGACATTTGCTGGTCAGGGAACTTTGTAAATCTCTAAACCCAAGAGGCTGTGTCCTTCCTCCTAAGTTATGAAAGCCCAGTTCTAATGGGGGACCTGGGCCAGAGTGTGCGGGATGTGGCTCACTGACAGTCCAGGGTCCCCAAGCGTCCTCCATCTTGGCAGCGGCTCAGGGCAGCTCTTATCTTGGACAGACCCCTTTCCCTTGGAGATGCTCTGCTGGAGGCCAGGGAAAAAGGCCGGTGGCCATGTCCTACAAAAGGACAGGAAGGGCTGCCCTCCATCTCCCATGGTCTATGCAATCTGCAATAAATTGTTTTTTTCTAACATACGTCTCCAAATCTCCAAAGCAAAACAAAACTCCTCTAACAACACATAACACCCTCCCAAAGGCTAGCCAAGAAAAGAATGTAGGCGCCCGTGATACCTCTTCTGAAGGCGACGTCCCCCTCCTCCAGAGCTGCACTCAAAATGTCTCTTTTCTGTCTCCTGATTCCGGGGACATGTTCCTTTTGGTCTCTGGACCCTGCAGTATTTCACGGTGATGGCTCCCAAGTGCATTTGCAAAGGAATTTTATTACGAGCAAAGCAGAATGTCTCCTGCCATTTGCCTTGGGGGAATTTGATCAATCATTTATTCTCAAACCCAAATCCAACCTGTGAGAGCAAGGACTGAGGGGAGGGGTGTGCAAGGCCTTCCTGGTGGTAAGAGGCGGCCGTCGCTAAGGCCTGCCCCTGAATCCTTCACGAGATACACAGAATGTTTTCCAGACAGCAGCGTGAGGAATCAGAGACTTACAGAAACCCACAAGTGGGAAAGAGCAGCTCTCCCCTCCGGGGTTCTGCGTGAGTCTATGGGGCCTACTGGACCTGGATTCTGGGCTCAGCACACCTGCCAGAGAGGGGAGCAGAACTGTCTGTTGGGCAGGAGGGTTAAAGAATGACTTCATAATATTGAAGGGCTGGAAGGGTTTCTCTGGGGACAGAAAGAATGAAAACAGGTGGCAGAGGCAGCGTGGAGGATTTAGGTTAGAGAGGTGGGTTTCAAGGCAGCACCCTGGGGAGGTGGTATCATCTCATCCACTTCAGCCTGAGTTGACTTCCCCCCTTCTCTGAAGCTCGGAGGCGCTTTTTATATGTGTTGCTCTTTTGAGCACTGAATCATATATTCGACTTTGTCTGTCACTTAAATATTTTAGGTATGACTTTCCTCTACGGTCACATGGAATTGGCCCAGGGCCTGGAAGACTTATGTAATTTTTTTGGACAGAGCTCAGTACCTAATCATTCTCTTCATCCTTCCCAAACCCCTACAAAGCAAGCAGAGCAGGTATTTTTACTCCCAAGTTTCAGATAAAAATATACATGCTGAATAGAGCCAAGTGCAGGATAAACAGAGACAGGAGGTTTTGAGCAGGTCCTGGCAGCCCCCAAGCAGTGTGGCTTCTCCTAGCCCAGGCTGCTTACAGCACAAAGGGCTCCCAGGAGACACTGGCTGGGAAGAGAATGGATCCAATCCATATGGTTTCGACTGGACAGAAATTTTATAAATGAGGACAGATTGGTTTTTTGCTAACCTTATTAGTCTTTAGTGTTTCATATGTGATCGAAGAATTAAATATGTCATTTGGAAAAGCATGCTGGCTTTCTGGAGCACATCTCCTATTTCTTCCACAATTTTTAGCCTTCCTTAAAGTTCTGAAGATGGTAATTAAATATACACATGTATAATACAGAGAATGAAAAAAGAGCCTCATCTGGGCCAATGACATTATAACTGGAAGCATTTTCTTAAATTGATACAGTTGTCAATGAGTTATTGCTCCTAATGGAATTTTAAAAAATTCCTTTTATGGCACAATTTTAAATATATACCTTAGTAAACTTGCTTGTGTCTCCTCCCCAGAGAAATGATAATTCAATGTAATGGCATCCACTGTCATGACATTGCTGGGCAGAGCATCTGGCTGCTCTTTTCAAATATAACTGCTACACATTTATACCTGTGCTCTGGTGCTACCCTAAACGTTTTGTCCCCTCCAGGGTCTTTTTTATTTTTTCCTGTTAGATCCACTCCACATCATTTTTACACTAACATGCATTTTTGCCACTGTTATTTTTAAATTTCTTTATTTTTCATCACAATCCCTCTGACGTTCGATTCTCCACTCTCATCTCCATCGACAACCTGCCATAGGCCTTGAGACCCATAAGACTGAGCACTGAATTTGGGCAGCTTGTTCTAAGAGATAAGCTATTTCCATATTTACCAAACTTCAAACCAAACTCCGCGCACAATGTCCTAATAGTTGTATCATATTGCAAGTCTGTTCTGATAATATTTGCATTGATGTTCCAATTAGCAGCAGGGATACCTGGTCTACCACCTTATGCCGAGGTGAGCCTCCATATTACTGGTGACAGAGAAAAGGGGAGACTCAATTCATAAAGGAACAAAAGACATACATGCAGAAATAATTTCTGAATCTCAAATAGAGTAATCTTTAAAGGGATATTACATACCGCCCAGTTCCTGTGTAATGTTGGAGTCACAATGTGGGGTCTATTGAAACGGGGTTCCACCTGGGCTTGAATACTGTTTCACTGATACTTCCAGGCACAATTTGAAGATAGGAAAGATTGCTTTCAGTGTTTTGACTCCACTTCCACAGGCTCTCTCGATTGTCCTTTGTTCTCTCCCTGAAACCTGCTTTTGACCAGATACCCTGTGAAGAGAGCTCGTTAGCTAACTAATCCACTGAGTCCGTATGTGGCCAGTGACAGAGAACTGTATCCCTATTTCAGGGTAATTAAACAGCAGCATGATAAAGGGCTATTTGGGGGAGAATACAAATGAAGACTGATTAAAAACACAGAAGGGAGTATTTAGGTTACAGGTGAAGTGTGCATCAAGGCAATGAATTGAGGTGATAATATAATGGATATTAGACTAGTGGGCATTTTAAGGTGAGGCTGCAGGTCTCCCCACACTCTGAGCAGCCTCTGTCTGGGTACAGTGACCCTGGAGTTTACATCACACACTTATTTGCCTGGAAGATTTTCTCCTCCCTCATCTTCTAGAATTTTTATAACATTTTTAGTTTTACATTAGATCTATCATTCATTTTCAGTAAATTTTGGCAAAGGGCATACGATTCTAGATTTTTTGCGTACGTATGTTCAAGAGTCCCACTGCCATTTGTTGAAAAAAACTAATCTTTCTTCATAGAACTGTCTATGCTTCTGTGTGAAAGATCAGTTGACTTCATTTGTGTGGGTCTGTTTCTGGGCTATTGATCTATTTGTTTATTCTCTTACCAACACCCCATGGTCTTGGCTACTGTAGTTTATAGTAGGTCTGGGAGTCAGGTAACATCAGCCTTCCAACTCTGTTCTTTCACTGCCATATTGTGTTGATTATTCTGGGTTTCTTGCCTCTCCACATACATTTTAGAATGAATTTATTTATATCCACAGAACAACTCGCTTGAATTTTGATGGGAATTGCATTTAATCTGTCCATTACTATAGGAAGAATGGTGAGCCATCCTATCCATGAACATGGACTACCCCTCCAAGGTTAGACCTTCTTTCATCATAGTTTTATGCTTTTACTCATTTAGATCTTATACTTTTTGTTAGATTTACACTTAAGTATTTTTTTTTTTGGTATTGACAAATATAATAGTATTACATTTTAAATTCCAATTTTTCATTGCTGGTATATAGAAAGCAATTGATTTTTGTATAGTAACACTGTATCTTATGATCTTGTCATAAGAATTTGTTATTTCTGTGAATGTTTCTGTTCATGTCATCTACAAATTAAACAATTTCCTTTATTTCATATATATATGTATATGTATATTTATATGTTTATATATATGCACACATGTAAATGTGTATATATAATTTTATTTTCTTTTCTTATTGCAATAGCTAAGATTTCCAGTCTGAGGTTGAAAAGGAGTAGTGAGCGGAGATATTCTTGCTTTATTCTGAATTTTACATGGAAAATTTAGCTTTTTAATGATGTTTCTAACAAATACAATTAATTGGGATTTGTTATAAGAATTGATTCATGCTATGTGCCCTGAGTAATATACTCTAAATCCTAGTCTTGGGAGTTCATACTTTGGGTGAAAGAGAAAATAAAGTAGAGAATACAACAGCACATGTAGTGTTGCATTCCTCAGATGATTCTCTTTGCTAAAACCCTACTATACTTCTGATACCGGCAATAGAAAACCTTCCTTCATTTTGCTCAAGATGCTAACTCCCTCTGCCCTGTAACTCATCATCTTCAACACCTGCTATTTCTAAGATGTTCACTCCATCTCTTACGTACCTGGAGTCCAGTGTATGCTGAATGTTGTTGACTTTTCTCGTCTACTATTTCAGATTCCCATTCCTCTGCCTCTCAGATTTCTTATCCACCAGATGTCTCAGATCCACCAGATCCACCAGATCTCTCACCACTCACTTTCTTCCGTCACCTCTTAGAGGAGGTCAATCTTTCTCTTTTCCACCTATCTTTCCTCTAAGACCTTTACTTCATCTTCAAAGTCTCTATCCATCAAGTATCTCCTGTTCTATACTCCTCCACCCCCACATTGCATCTTCCCTCTCCTATTAAAAAAGAAGACAAAACTTTCTCCTGAATTTACTTTTTTTGTTGGTGGTCAATATAACACACTTTCCTCAATGACCGATCCCCTAAAAGACTGGTTATCATTTTCTCCCTGGGCCACCCCTTCTATCCGTAACTTGTCCCTTGGTGACTCATGCTTTTCCCTGGGACCTTGCTGAAATCACTTCCCAAATCTCACCATCTTTTCCCCAAGGCAAGTCAAACTCATTGTCTTTGAACTTCTGCAAATTGGACATTATTTGACATGCTTTGATTCCCATAACCTCCTGGGTATCTTTCCTTCTTCAGACTTCTATCAAAATACATTTTTCATGGTTTTCCTCTATTTTTATTGCTTCTCATGTCTTTCTTTCTCTGTACCCTTAAAATAGAGGCTTCTGCAAAATTCTGGCTTCTGGCTGCTGTTTGTCCTCTTGTTCACCCTTCTCTCTTGACCTTGGGATAGCTTTTAAGCAGAAGATTTAATCATTTTCTCTCTATACACAATCCCCAATCCGAATTTCCAGCCCTGAGTGCTCTTGGACTCCAGCTGTGCACCTCTGCTCATCTTTTTTGATGTCTGCACCAGGGTGGCAGCTGCACCCCAAGATTCATCATGACCCGACATCCCCTCCTTCACCCTGTTCCTGCCCTGATTTTCCTGCCTCTAATAATAATTCTGCCATTCCCTAGAATACTTGTAATGCTTTTTAGCCATCTTTGAACGTGTGCTTCCCAGTTAGTCTCTGCAGTAGACAACCTCAGAGTCCTCATATCCTCATCAACCTTCAAACTGAATGTAGCTCATTTTTGACCTTTAAGCTTCCACAATGCTAGTATTCTGCTCTGGAAGATTTTTTCAGTAGTTGTGAAAAAGAAATGCTATGTTAGAAACTACTCTATTTAGGTACTGACTCTTAATCCTCTTTTTTTCATAAGGATTCAGGGTTCATCACAATTAGCATATGGTGGGGACTCAAATAGTATTTTTTAAATTAGATGGAATGGAACCTTCTGTGATGTTGTTTCCTTGACGATTTTCCTTTTGCAATTGGCATCTCTTGTTTCAAAAAAGATAGCAATGTTTTTGTATTTAATCAGATTTTATGCTTTGATTCTCTCTCAAATCTTAATTAAGGAAGCAAAAGTTCTTGTAGTCAATTAACAAAAGTTGGTAACCTGGCACCGTATGTGGCAGTTGGAACTGTATTGCAATACCAAAAAGATGAAGGGATTTGATTTTGGACAGAATCAAGAATGGGCCTGTGTGCAGGAGGCAACACTTAAACCTTCCCGACCGCTGGGTGAGCTGGTATTTTGTAATTGGTTGATCTTGCCCTTGGCTTTCAGACAAGACTTACAAGGTGCAGTGACAGGATGTGACAGTATCTGAACACATCTCTGGGCTCTTGGAGGAGAATGAAAGTACCCACCAGTTTGGCCTAGACTGAACCCCACAGGTTGATATAAACCGAGGCAGCTTGCCGGAGTTGGGGACATGAGTAAGAAGAGAGAGAGGTCCTTATGGGCAAATCATGGTGCCAGTAGCCCACCCTTCCCCCAAGGCAACATCGGACTTCCATGCCTGGTCTAAGGGGAGGAGGTTTACTTTCCCTCTAGGCTGGTTTGTTACGTTCCTTCTCCCGCTGTGTTTTGCAGTAAGCGTATTTGCAAGCAATGACTCATGTCATTTTCAAACGTCTCAGCATTGCCACAGTGTTAATCACCTCCCATGGCATCTATAGCTTTGCCGAGTCCAAAGTCACCATGATGTCCATCCTGGCTCCCACCGTGGGGTTCTAATGTTTTCACTGAGGATTTTTTTCTACTTTTCCTCCTGTATGAGACGTGTTTATTCCACTTTTGAGGAATGGCTGGCAAGGTCTCGCTTGTGTTCTTACTTTAAGTTGTGTACTGTTCTGTCTTCTGAAAGCTGCTTCTTTCCCCTTCCACAAGGCGAGCACCCGGGGAAATCAGCACACGTGCACTTTTTGGAAACAAATCAAGTGTTGTATGTTTGCTTTTCTTGTGGGGAAGATTTCAATATGAATTCTTTTAATGGCATGTCTGCGAAAAGCTACTTATTCATGCTGACAGAGAAAGCACTCTTGAGGAGAGGTATTAATATAGGACGTTATGCAATCAACACACAATTCAAACAGTCATCTGGTTATGAAACAAAACTCACACAAGTGAAACTTGCAGCACAGCTGCCTGGACACACCCTGTCATTCCGACATGGTGAATCACACTTGTCCTGAAGGTGTGGAAGCAACTCTAACACCTGTGACTGAAGTATCATGACCTATAACGATGAGTAGTAATTGGGGATGGTAAGCCAATAGTCAGATGCATCAGAATAATAAAAATCCATCAGAAACTTTCTGGATAGATAAATTGCTTGCTCTTACCTAGCTCCAGAAGTATCTGTTCATATCATTAAGAATGTTTTAATAAGCTTGACGTCTTCCTTCTTGGAGACTAGAGAATTATGTGGAAGCCTCTTAGCTGGACCCAAGAGCATGCCCCAGGTTCCTCAAATGACCTGCAGAGTGAGGCTGACTCCGCCGGCCCCACAGCAGGAAGCCTGCTTGCTGATTTCTACCCAAAATATCTGCTCAGAGACCTGCTGGATGTGCCCTGGGTGTGGAAGCTGATCTTTTTCTCGAACGCACTCTCTGGATACACCAATATCTCATTCTAGACTCACTCTCATCTCTGCAAACACACCAGCCACATCCTTTTACCCTCTGAGCCAGTCTGCCCCTGATGGAACTGCCCCCTCCACCTTCTCAGCGCATAGGTGGGGAATCCCAGTCTCCCACCTGACACCACCCAGACCAGACGTGTCAAGCTCCCTGTAACTTCCCTGTAGACGGAGGGCAAGGAGCCACATCCGTGGTGGAAACGGCCCTTGGCTGCTCGCTCTGACCTGTGCGCTGACCGACAGTCCAGGCTGCAGGGGAAACCAGGGGACGTCCTTTCTGCGTCCGCGTCCGCCCGCTGGTCGTGTTTCCACATCAACTACTCGCCCTGCTTGTGTCAGGGTGGCGCTTCTCAGGGTGATAGGAACGGGCAGACGTGCAGAAACCCGAAACCATCCTTGTTGTTGCAGCCAGGCTCTGGGAATTATTTTTCTAAGTTATTTCCTGAAAACAAAAGTAAATTTTCCAGTGCACCCGGAGCCTTAACGCGATGACCACAGGTGTCCGGTGGGAGACTGGAATGTGAAGGCTGGCAGGTGATCCCAGCACGGTGCTCACAGGGGTGAGAGGGGGCCGGCAGGGAGAAAATAAACTGCCCTTTAGGAACAAAAAGTGTAAAAATGAGCAGTCCCAGTGAGGAAGCGCCTGAGCCCACCTTCATCCCTCAGTTGTCTAAGGCTGACATCTATGAATAGTTAAGATTTCTTCATGACTATAAACATGTTATTTGGGTCACTAAAAATTTCTCCTCAAATACAAGTCAAGACTTCTCTGCAAACATTGTTCTATTTCCTGCCAATCTTGGTAAAAGTAATTTGTGAGGGTACAACCTGCTTGTCTTTCAATAACTTGGAGGTGCTAGAAACGTCCATGAGAACAGGTAAAAATACATAAGGAAAAAAGAGAAGAATATTTGGACCTCCCCTGTTAGTAATGTTTTCTCTGGGTGGAAAGGCGGATTGTCTGGAGTGAGTTTCTGGTTCTCTATTACAGCTGCAGTCAGGGGACTGGTGTCCAGGGGGTCGAGAGTGCTTGGGATATCACAGGCTTCATACCCATTAAGGGAATAATTGTGGTATCTGTGTTTGAATTTTAAAAAACAGTAATATTAGTCTGTATCTGTGCTGTCCAATATACCTGCAGTAGCTACTAGCTCTCTGCGGCTCTTTAGATTTAAAAACAAATTAAAATCGCCAGCAATTTAAACCTCTGCTGTTCAGTCACACCAAGCACACTCGGATGCTCACCAGCAACTCAGGCTGCACCGGCAGGCGTGTCCGCCCCTCACGAGTTTTCTGCAGGTTTCGGGTTTCTGCACCTCAGCCCAGTAGTTGATGTGGAAACACAACCAGCAGGGCGGACGCAGACGCAGAAGGGATGTCCCCTGGGTTTCCCCTGCAGCCTGGACTGTCGGTCAGTGCACGGGTCAGAGTGAGCAGCCAAGGGCCGTTTCCACCACGGATGTGGCTCCTTGCCCTCCGTCTACAGGGAAGTCACAGGGAGCTTGACACATCTGGTCTGGGTGGTGTCAGGTGGGGCCTCGGGAAGGGGCCCCTCCTCCAGCCCTGGGCCCCTCCCCCACCTGCTCCCTGCTGCCCCCAACTGAAGACAGGATCACGTGAACACGTTAGGTATGGGACAGAAAGGGACCTTTCCCCAGGTGGGGTGTGAGAGACAGAGGCCAGAGGGAAACCAGCCGGCCCAAGGAGACTGGTTTCTGAGTCAGCCCCTTGCCAGGAACCATGAGGTCATCTTGTCTGTTCCAAATCCTTATCTTCAAAAGTTCCGCTTACATATTTAGAGTCACCGAGATATGGCAGTTGAATTATCACAGCTGGATTTTAGGATACCACCAAATATTGAATCCCCCCCAACTTGTGCCATGCCTCTGTCATCCTTAGGTGGAGAGAATGCCGGAGTTTGAACAGGGACGCTGTGGTTTTTATGTGCCTGGGCTGACGAGCACATTTAGTGACACCAGCCAGTGGTAGGGATCGTCACTGATTTTAGCTTCAACCATTTTAGCCTTAGATGAAAGAAAGCAAGGTATTTGCTACCAGTATGATGTTGAGAATGAAATTTGTATGCTCATAGTACATAATGCTTTTATAATATTAATTTTTCTGCAAAAAGAACACCTGCTTTTGATGTTCTAGTAGAACCTGCTTGTCAGAATGCAGAGGGGCCTGCGTCCCTGGTTGTGCGGTGGCCCTGGCTCAGTGTTGCTGAGCAGAGGGTGCAGGCCTCACGGCCACAGGGGTGTTATAGACACAGCATGTTCACATACTCTGTGTGCACGGACCTGCACACACCCGAGGGCGCCTATCAGATAAGCAGAATGCCGTCTCCAGTGACGAAGTGGGGTGTGTATAAACTGGAGAGCTAAGAGCGGAGAGAGGGAAGGAGGGAGGGGTGGGGACTCAGTGTGTGACACATCTTATATCCTCAGTGAATACCCAACGATAAAAAAAAAGAAAACTGGAGAGCTGAAATGAAGTAAGGATAAACATGATTGCTGTGCTTCTATGACACTTATTTTATTATAATATTTATTTTAGTTTATTTATTTTGATTTTTGAGACAGAGTCTCACTCTGTCACACTGGGTAGAGTGTTGTGGTGTCATAGTTCACAGCAACCTTAAACTCTTGGGCTCAAGAGATTCCCTTGCTTCAGCCTCCCGAGTAGCTGGGACCACCAGCGCCCACCACAATGCCTGGCTATTTTTCAGAGACAGGGTCTCACTCTTGATCAGGCTGGTCTCAAACCTGTGAGCTCAGCCAATCCACCTGCCTCAGCCTCTCAGAGTGCTGGGATTACAGGCGGGAGCCACCGCACCCAGCCTTGTGTTCACTTTTAACCCTAGGTTGTCAGTCTTGGTCACAATCACAGCCCCTCGAGTATCCTTATTTAGAAGGTTGACTTAAAACTCTGACTTTGGGACAATTTGGTGGAATAGAAGCTGAAGGGCATGAAACCATGAGCGTCTCCACATTCAGGCCTGGACTATGGTCATTTCTCTACCACTTAAAAAGATAGTTGGAAGAGTTATTCTGTAAGACTGTCTGATTGAATGATGTGAGCCTCGCAGGAAGGGTCTTCCCAGGCAGTGACTGAGGTGCGGGGAGGCCAAGGAGTGGGCTGGCATCTGCTAAGCTCAGGGGAAGCAGAGAGTGTGTCTGTGCTGGGAAGTCTCAGGCTGGTGAACGGGCTGTCCCTGCCTGGGCACAGGAGACAGTGACCCCCACCCCAGGGGTCAGGCACACGGCCCTGCATGCACCCGGGTCAGCTCGCTGAGCTGCTCGGAAGTCACCCGCACTTCGTGGTAACCTTTGTAAAATGAGTCACAAGTCTCTTGATTGAAGGAATGTTTTCAACTATAATCCCAAGACACAAATGAAGTGGGGTACTGAAAGACAGGGTCACAAGATAGTCATATTTACTGGGTTAATGTCCAAAAATAGTTGGAAGGAAATCTGAAAATGAGGCGTGGAACAATGTTCCCTTTCTGTGCTTGGAACTCCTCATGTTGTTCAAGTGTGGAGCCAACGGGCAGTCAGAACTGGGAGGACCTGATCCCACTGCCGGGTGGCTGGACTACGGCAGCCGATTCCTTTTTCTTGTGGGCTAGGAATGGAGATTTTGCCATGTTCTTACCCGGGCGTGCATCCCAGTGCAGTGTGAGGTCTTGAGTGTCCCAGCGCGCTGTGTGATCAACAAGCCCTGGGGAAGCACACTCGGGCGACGGGAAAATGACTGGTGTCTCTAGGTTTGGGACAATGAACTAAGAACGCTTCCTGGTACATGTGAGAGCAAGGTAACATTTCAGCTAATGAGCACATAAAAGCTTCTTCTGAAATGGATGATCCTCACTCAGCAAGATGGGCTTCTTTTAGTGACGTTGTTTTTCTCCTGTTGGGGGGTCTTCTCTCAGATCTGTGGGGGACTTTCGATAAAGTGGGGGGCATCGATGACTTGTGGTCTCCTAGGAGAACAGTCACCCACGGGGCATCCATCTCCTGTGTGTGGAGAAGACTGTTGCCCAGACAGTTTTCTTGCAGACGTCCAGGGAAGACTTCAATCTCACCATTGTGTCCCTTCTGCTATGCCTCGGAAACATCCCTTCCAGCCAGCAGAGAGCTGCACAGGCTGCACACTGGGACCGAGACCCACTCGTCCTGTCTCCGCAGCAGCAGCAGCCAAGACCAGGAAGGACACTGTCCTGAGAGCCTGGGGGAGAGAGCCGGGCTCCCAGGCTACAGAGCTCCTGTCAGGGTGGCTCACGCAACTGCTGTTTCTAATGAGCAAATCAATGGCTTTCCCGACAGAATTGAGCGTAGGTCTCATGGGGAAGGACACTGCTGTTGTCCAGCCAGCAAGGTTATTTCTGGGAAAGGCGCATCCTAATCTCTAACACACCTTTTTAATTGTTCAAAACTCTGTCTACCCCAAAGGCTGGAGTAACTCTGCTACCCAGGGAGGAAATCTCTCTATTTCCCCCTAGAGTTACGGTTTTTCAGATAGGATCCTGTTACCTATGGATTTCCCAAAATTGTTGTTAATAAACTGAAGTGCCCAAACACACAGGTGCTAAGTGAACAGGTACATGACGTCTTCAATAGACAAACCAAAATCCCTGCAGGGCCCGTTTCCCTGAGTGCTCCATCCCCAAAGGAAGCCGCAGAGCCCATTTTGCTAAGAACCGTGGTTGATCTGACGTGAATGGACATCGCTCTCCTGAATGAGGCTCTGGCAAGGGATGCGCCAGCATGTCCTGTGATTAATTGACTGCCACTTAGCAGACGGTGGGATGCAGAATAACAGCGTCTCGCAATCACAGTTCTAATCCAAACTGGAAATCCATTTTGGCGAGGAAGTGGCAGGGGCGCACGTCTCCGCAGTAGGAAGCAATCGCCGGCCATTACCAATCTCCCGTCATCTGCTTCCTAATTACACCATAATTAGACGAAGCGTAATGACTCTGATTTCTATTATTATTGCTGAGAATACCTTAGAACCTTAGAATCATAATGTTATAAGGGAATTTAAAGCTCATCAATTTTAATATCCTTCTTCAGAAGAGCTAAGAAAGACCAGAGAATTTAAGTGACCTGTCCAACTTAAGATCACACAGATACTTATTAATGCTATTCAAATTAATTATATCATTCAATAATTGATATGCTTAATCAGGAACCAATATTTTGACTGTGGAATACCTGCCCATGCCTGCACATTGGCCTGAGGAGGGAGAGATCCTGCCGCTGATTTTCTCATCTCTGGCACGGTCTATCAGTGCTTGGTCTGATCCCTCAAATTGTCATCTGAGGCCTCATTTCTGCTTTAATCTTGACCCAGCACCATTGCCCAGGATGCACACACAATGGCCACATGTCGAGAGCATGTTTTATCCACCATGGCCCCTGCACGGTGCCTTAACCCTGATGTGAACTCAGGAAACATTAGTCTCATCAACACTGTGCCCTGTTGGCCAGACCAGCTCTGGGGCAGAGGCACGTTCAGGGTGGCCCAGCTCAGTCATTCCGGGGAGTTGTGTCCTGTGGCTGGGGTGGCCTCTCAGCCATGGCTCAGGTCCACTACTCTGTCAACGGCTGCCCAGACCAGACCAAGACGGGACACAGCAGTGTGCAGAGGTGCCCGAAAGTGTGGGGACACAATCAGCTTCTCCAGGGACCAGAACAGGAATGCCGGGAACTCTGGAGACAGTGACAACATTAAGATGAAGCCGAAGGAGGACACACAGGCCAGGATTTGGGAACCAGAAGCCGAACAGCTCCTCTCTGGGGACAGCAATGTCCCACGGAGGTCCTGGGGTGGGAGGCTCCCTGGGCTATCTTTGTCCTTCAGTGAGAGAGGGGTGCGGACTGGAAACCACTTGTCCTGGCGGGGACGCCGTGTGCTCCTGGGGGGGATGGCATTTTCCTGCACTAGCTCTCACATTGGCTGCTGTGATTCTCCACTCAAAGCTGGGTGGTACAAATGGCCAGCGCAGAAATACTTGCTCAGGGTGTGTTTGGCATGAGGTCTGTCTAGTGAGTCAGTTTTTGGGCTTACCATCTCAGCTTTCTCTGGCTCAGCTAACTCATCCTGCTCAAACATTGATATCAAATTTAGCCAGTTGGGTAAGCACGCACCATTAGGAACTGTCAAGACCTTCAGTATTGAAAATAGATTAATATTTAAAAAAATGAGCCTATCATGGTTTTTAGGTAGGAAAAGAGGTCAGCCAATCACAGCTTTAACAAATTCATCCAGATTTTTAACGCCAAGTTAACTTGCTCTGGGCTGTGTTAAGAGCCTCGGTGGGATTAGAACCCAATTCAGACAAGGAGCACCCCAGGCTGGCTGGGATGGGTTCCCAGGAAACGTTTGTGGCTGAGGCACCTGGATGTAAGCAACAGAAAGGGTCCCAGTAACCCCACCAAAAGAGGAGGCTCGTCTTCCTGAGAGGAGCGGTGACACCAACAGCTTCATGGAAACCAGGCTTCAAGATAGAATTACCTTAAAGACATCCCGAGAAGAGGTGAATTTAAATTTAAATAAATAATGAGATATTTTTGAGGATCAAATAAAAGTGAATACATATTTTACTTTTGGATGTGTGATACCTTTTTAGGTAATGCCCATGGTAATTTTCAGACAGCAGGTGCCCAGACCCTGCCGCCCACCCCCAGTACAGCCACTCACCCTGCTGCTCTGGGGCTCCTGGTGTGCAGCAAGTCCTCTGGGGGGGCTGAGGGGGCATCGTGCATGGACAGCTCTGGTCCCAGCCACACTTGCTCACTTCTGCCCTCAGTCCTGGGCATGGTCACTGTTCACTTTGTTAAATGCATAATGACTGTCTCTTCTCTTTACTCTCTCCATGGCAAGGATGTAATACATTCTTGAAACCAAGGGAGTCCCATGGCTTAATTCTCACTCCCAGGGAAGATTCGGGGCATCAGCATGGTCGTGTGTTTACTGTACTCACACAGGAGTTTGTGTCCCGTGAGAGGGTTTGTGTCCTCTGGGAGGGTTTGTGTCCTCTGGGAGGGTTTGCGTCCCCTGGGAGGGTTTGCGTCCTCTGGGAGGTTTTGCGTCCCCTGGGAGGGTTTGCATCCCTTGGGAGGGTTTGAATCTCCTAGGAGGGTTGTGTCCTCTGGGTTTTTTGTCCTCAGGGAGGGTTTGTGTCCCCTGGGAGGGTTGCGTCCTCAGGGAGGGTTTGGGTCCTCAGGGAGGGTTTGGGTCCCCTGGGAGGGTTCGCATCCTCAGGGAGAGTTTGGGTCCTGTGGAAGGGTTTTTGTCCCCTGGGACAGTTTGCATCCCCTGGGAGAGTTTGCATCCTCTGTGAGTGTGCACTAAAGCAGGTCTCACTGCTCATTCCACAGCATGTTGGTATGCCGTCAAAGACTAACTTAACCCTAAGCGTGCAAAGATGTCTGCAGTGAGGAGAGTCCCGGTGATAATCTGTAGGAACTTTGAAGGAAGATGGGAAATCCTTTCACTGGACTCTGGAAGTTTCTCTGTTGGCATTGCCCTTTGTGTCTCCAAAGTTTGGGTTGTGGTCTGAGGCTGATGAGCATGTGGGGGCAGCCTCTGATCTCTAGAGAAGGCAGCCCAGGTACCGCGTGAACCTCAGGGCCAGGAGACCTGCTGGTGGGTGAGCACCATGTCCCTGCCCACCATCGGCCCCTCTAGCCTTTCTTCAGTTCTTCAAGGGGAACCTCCAGGAGGAGAGTGCCCGAAGTCAAGGGGAGGTGGTGAGGTCCCAGCGCCACCCTCACTCAGGACCCACTGTTAAAACACCTGCTCAGTTGACAGGTTAGACCAGGAGCTGGAAGGAGCAACTGGGAACAGTCCCAGCTCCGGTCCTGTGCTCTTCCACAATCAGGGCCCGGCACTGGACGAAGACTGAGCAGGTGAGCGAGCTCGCAGAAGCTCCTTTGTGGACGTTAGTTGGCACCGTGACTCACACCATGATGGCTCAGATTCCGAGTAGCAGCTCCGTTCAGCCTCTGCATCCTTGGAGTCCCATGCTGGCTGCACATCACCATTCACCACTGAAAGACACCATGAGGATTGTGCAAACATTTAGGAGTATTGCACAAATAGTGAACACTTCGGGCCAGCCCATCTGTTTGTAAGGAAAACATTGGGGGTTGTGGAAATGAGTTACGGCTCTGTTCCCTGAAACATCATCAGCACAGAACAACAGTTTCCACGTCCCGTCTGTCCTGAGCACCAGTTTCCACGTCCTGTCTGTCCTGAAAGGGCAGTGTGAGTGCTCACTGATGGGGCTCCCGTTTCACTTTCTAGCGGTCTTCCCAGTGATCAGACCGTGAATCTGTCCCCCACAAAGCTCGCTGCTAACAAGCCACGGCCGTCTGATCACAGCCAGCCACTGATGATTCAAACGATAGCATATTAACCATTTTGTTTCTAATGATCAGCGTACATGGAAGTCTCTCAACCCATTGCCAATTTCATCCTTGACTCCCAATAAAACACACCTCTTCGACTGGCTTGTCCCATTGGCTAGGTGTGATGGTTGTTGTTTCAGAGGAAATAATTTAACCTAAAGTGCTTTGAAGCTTGTCTGCTGGGTGACCCAGCTTCAAACCACTCTCAGAAGCTCATTAGATCCTGGTGGAGACGGTCATGCCTGGTATGTAATAGCACTTTCCAAACACAGAGTGCTACAAAGATCGTACGTGGCAGGCTGAAGAGCTATTGAGCAAGACACCCGAGCACTGGCCGCGTTGAGTGACATGGGACGCCTGGTATCGCCTGTCATCAGGATAGAAAACTGCGGTGGGGAATCTTCAGTGATGCTGCTGGTGGGACTGGAAAATGCCTGCGCTTCCTTATAAACTCAGAGTGTCTGCGGGACAGAATTGTTTTGTTTTGTTTCTTAGAGAAGATCAGAGGTTTTTTTTTGTTTTTGAGAAGACCAGTTTGAGTCTTTGTTCTCTCTTATTCTTTTTTCCTTTTATATATTTTACTTTAAAAAAAAAAATCCAAGTTAGAGTATTCCACTGTATCACTTTAAAGAAGCAAATTGTGAAGAGTCAAAAAATTAATTTATCTCCACTGTTAAGTGAGCAATTTAGTTAATCAGCACCCAATGCAAGAAAAGTGTCTTTAAAAAATTGCCTATCAGCCCCATGGACTCTCATATTTGCTGAGTTTTCTATGTGGAAGACTAGTTCATTGACAAATCATACATTTGTCAACCAACATTTATGGAGGTTGATGGAATTGGCAGGATCTGGCCCCAAACACTGGTGGGAAGGGAGGTCCCTCCCAGGAAGGGCCTCACATCCACCGCAGAGCCCTGAAGCCAGTTACTGAGAAATAGCAGGGTTGGGAACGTGCATGGAGAGAAACAGTCCTCCGAGGGTTTGCTTTCTGCTGCTTATTTTAACTAGAGCTTTAGAAACATGCATGTCGGTAATAACTATGAAGGAGCGGCGGGAGCAAGAGCAGCTCACAGAACTTACAGACATGGATAAACCCCAGCAGGAGACTGTGTTCTGTACAATAAATCTTATCTGATTTCTGCTGGCCCGAAACAGAGTGTAGTCACTTGGTGGTATCTGGTGTTGATGAGGAAGAATGACCCTCACGACATCTCCAGCCAGTGGGTCAGACTCCTGGGATTTATGGACCCAAGAACAGACCTCTGTCAGACTCTTGCAGGAAAGCTGGCTGCCCGTTTCTGGGAAACTCTGAGCTTTATTTTGCAGGCCTCAGAGATTTAGATAACCAGTTGTTTATTTAAAGTAGTAACTTCATGTGCGTGCTCTGATCTGCCCTACAAATATTTGGCCAGACAATTAAATACCATTCTTAAGTTTTAGCTAAATACTGGAGAATCTGTATTTATTTTAGTTAATTCCTTCAATAGGTAAATATAATGATGTAGTAGAAAAATTCCTTCTTAAGGAAAAAAAATATCTTTTCATTAAAAAGCCCTCTTTACTCTGGTAGTAGCAATGTGTTATTTAAAACCATAAAGACAATGTTCTTCTTTACAGAAATATTCCTCTCTTCCATCTCAAGCAATTGGTATTAGGTATAAGGAGACTCCATGTTAAAATTTAATTCCAAGAGATGAGCTGCATGGTTATTTAATATACTTCAGTTATTTTACTTTATTCTTCTGCCTGTATCAAAATAGCTGCGTACAAATGAGGGGATTTCATATAAAATAAGCAGTAAGCAATGCCTTGGACTAGTTTTGATTTTATGTAGCAATTGGAAATGAGTAGGACATGGTCCCTAATGTGAGGAGAAGCTCTCTGAATTAACCTCCTGTCAGGGACGCAGGAGCCCCATTCTAGGATAAATACAGAACAAACAAGAACGTCAATATCACTGAAAGTAAATTAGTCCCAGTTGTTTGAAAAATTATACCACTTATACCAACCTCTAGCTTTGTGTTGATATAAAGGTTAACTTTCTTATGTCATTGTTCTTCTCTTTAGGAAAATTTAAAAAAAATAAAGATTTCAAGGTATATTTCCAAGGGTGTATTTGTTCATTAATAGTTTGTCTTCTTTTTGACATTGCATTAATTAAAGCATCCACACTTTAACACATCGGATGAAAACCAGGGCACTCTTCACTTCTTCAGCCTCCTCCACCTCCTAGATAAACAGAAATATCTACTTAATTTAATTTCTTCATATATTCGGGCAAAACTGTCGTTTAGTTCCAATCATCTTTTGTAAAGCATGTTGTTGTCCAAGCTGAGTTCCTCCTTCATCTGCACAGGATGGTCAGGAGGCCGGGGAATCAAGTGGGGAGATTATTATTGTGCCAGGAGATGGCTACCTGCTTTGAGTCACAACATTGCCACTTTTTTCCTTCTTAGAGACTTCGGGTGAATTGCTAAATTCCAGGTAAATGGCTAAAATTGTAGTGCATGTGAGTTTTCCTATCAGGAAAGTGACGAAGTTAATTAAGCAGGGATCCTGGGGAAATTCCCTTCTCACAGGTCCCTGTTTTGGATCTCATGCTCAGTATTAGAGGACCAGACTTCTGAAATGTTAGGAAGCTCAGGTAAGGACAAGGAAGCAGTTTCCACGCGTCCTCATACAGATTTCTACATTATGCACTCTGGCTCCCGGGGATGGAAGTGGTCAAATCATCAATCACATATTTTTGTAAGTATTTCTATTATTGGTAGTAGCAGTGGTCATGAGACTGGCCAGGAGAGTGCCCAGGAGGTGGCTGGGTCAATCCTCCCAGCTGCTCCTGACTCTGACCAGATAACGGTTAGGCAGGGAGGGGCCTGCAGGGGGCGCTGGCTTTAGGGGCAGGTGGATGTGGCTGGAAACACCTGCTGAGGGCCCTTACTTCACTCTGTGGGTGGGATTTTTTTACTGAGATCACCTAGAGTCACAGCTGCCAATGTTTCTGGGCTCTGCTTCCCATTTTTGTTAGTTATCCAGAAAGGACTTTTGAGTTTACATTTAAGAAAAAGACAAAAAGCATGTGGCCAGACTCTTACAGGACCCACATGGTGCCAGTAAGAGCAGCCACCTGGGACGAGGGCTTTAGTTAGTCTGCTGTGTGAAGGGCTCAGCATTGAACCAGACACTTCAACCAGGAGGGGGACGGTGTGGGATGGAGTGTGGAGTGACCTGGTGCAGTCCTGGGGGCCAGGACATTGTGAGAAGGGAGCCACCTATCTGCTCTCTTCTCCATGTGTGAGAGTGTGGACCGTCTCTCAGGGTCCCTGCAAGCACTATTTTCTGACTTTGGAGAATTCTGCCTCTCTCTGGCTGGTATGTTCAGGGGCAGCAGTAGCCCTGCCCCCACCTACTGTGTCTTCACCCTATCACAAGGCGGTGGAGGGCCTATCAACCTACCTGCCTACTTTTCACCTGGTAAAGGCATCAAGTTCCTCAGGTTTTACAATAATCCTGCCGGGTAGGTGCAACGTTTGTTTTTATTTTATAGGTAACAAAACTGAGGTGCACAAGGTTAAGCAGTTTGCCCAAAGCAAGGAGAGTCCCCAGGCTCACCCGCCTCTCCTGGGCATCGCTCTGCACCCCTGCGGGGAGGCTGCAGCTGGTGTTAAACGTCAAGGATGCCAGACTTAGAGCCTTCATCAGAGGCACCTCTCTGCCAGTTTCTCTCCTACCTGGACTCAGGTGCAGTGAAAATCCACACATAGCTTGTGGGAAACCAGATGACGTCCAAGTCTTCAAAGTCATAACGTCAAAGTGTAAATTCACCCCTGATCCTGCAGAGGAGGTGACAGCACCTGGGAGAAGTGAACGGCCCCTCCACACACACGTTTAATTTCTGGTGGAGCAAAGACAAAGATCCTGCCCCAGGGCCACTTGCTCAAGGTAAGGACAGTGTCCTGGGTGCCGCTGGGTCTCAGCTGGGGTCATTCACACACCTGGGGCAGGAGGACAACGTGAGCTGGGGACCACCTGCCACATGCAGAGGTGGAAATTGGGTGGAGTCGGGGAAAGTTCTGAGAGAGGAGACCAGGGTCCATGCAGGTGAAGGGAGCTGGCCCTGGGGCGGTTCCCAAATCTGAGAACCAGGCTGAGGTCCATGTCTGCTGCCACTGTGCCAGGATCCTGGTCATCTCTCTTCCACCACCCTGAAATGCAGGGTCCCACTTCTCCTCAGCTGCACCCGGGGGACATCTCCCAGACAGCAGTGTGAAGGCCCAGTGCCCAGTCATTGTATGAAGCTGCTGTGTGTGTCGGTGGGCACATGGTGGTCACACTGCCCGAGTCCCCTGCCTAGAACTCTACCAGGTTAACCTTCCCCCCACATCTGTCCTCTATGCTACCAGCTCCGGTTTCTCCACCTACCCAGGGACCTTTCTTCCCTGCAGCAAGGCTGGGGCCCTTTTCTGAGCCCCTTAGCTCGTTGCAAAACAGAAAAATCACAACACGTTTGGGCGTGAGCCTCCAGTGTTACCGGAGCTGCTTTCCACTTTTCCATGTGTGTCCCCATGTAGCTCAGAGCATTCTTGCTGACTGTCTTTTGAGAAGGAGCAACACCATGAACCATTCAGGCAGTGCTCTTTAAAGCATACGCTTTGAGACGGTGGAGTTTCATCTGAGCCTCCCAGCCTCAACCCATTCAACCTCACTCCCCCCTCACACCCCAGAGGGATCCAGGACATTCGGAGGAAGGGGGGCTCATAGGGAAACCAGAAGCATGACGTCCCCAATGGGGGCCACACCATCTAAGACCGCCCAGCCCCCACCCTCAGTGAGAATAAAGTCAGGAGACTTAACAGTCTCTAAAATCCCTTTAACTCAATTGGGCCGAGCCTGTGTTTTCTTTTTGCTCTGTTCCCGTGTTTTTTTTTTTTTTCTTTTTCTTTATACAAAATGGAAATTCTAATTTTTCTTCTAAGCTCCCACATCCTTCAGCACTCCTAGTGTGGGCTCCACTTTCCAAAGCTGCATTCCCAGGAATTTCTGCTTCACACGTCGTATTGGCCCAAACCGGGACCTAGTCCTGTGCTGAATTCAGTGCCCTGGGCCAGCACTTCATTCCTGCTGCAAGAGAAACACACAGCTCTCGAGGTGGAGAGAGAGTAATGGAACTGTCGGCTGCATAGCACATTTAAGGCTTGTCCAGGATCCCCTTCCTCTGATGGCTTTTTTCTCCCTATCTTATTGGCTCCTTCCAATTTTACCTCTTAAATAATTTAAAGTAGTGCTTAAAAACAAGGTGACAGCTTGGCCATCAGCCATGCCTGGCAAGAGGGAGCTGCATACAAGTTACACGGCTGGATACAGGAGCACATCCCAGGGGCAGGAGGCCGAGCCTTGCACGAGCAAGAAAGAACGGATGCCTCTGTGCAGAGGAGATGCCATTCGTACAGTGCACTCGACACACGGGGTGCTGAAAGGGCTTTCAACCAGCTGGATCGAGGTTCTGTTCTGAAATTGCTCATGTACACACAAGCACACACATATGTACACACAAGCACACACTCGCACACTTGTCTGTCTGCCTTACTTCCACAATATAGAAAACATAATTCTTAACATAATTGGGGGTGTAAGTTGTATTTAAAAATGCATTAGAACCTCTGTAAGTTGTCCACCCAGGGGACTATACCGGACTGGTCGACCTATAAGTTGCCCACCCAGGGGACTGTAACAGACTGGTCGACCTATAAGTTGCCCACTCAGGGGACTGTAATGGACTGGTTGACCTACAACGGTTGTCAACATATAGAACTTCCATTGAGTACACCTGGTGCATGTCTGGTCCATGAGAATTAGGGCAACTTAAGGAGATGTCAGCTATGGAGGTCCTACTGTATGTACTGGTCAACTACCACACACATCCTGAAAAGGGTACTTATGACTCCCTCCCCTTATTAAGACAATTCTAAAATCCTTTCTGCATTTATACTTATATTAGGTTTAGAGAACAACAGTTTGTTGCCAATAATTCTAATGTTGCTCCTGGAAATGGTGTGTTATTTTAAGAGATTCACATCCTCCGTGTGGGTTTGGAAACATCTGTTCAAACCAGAACATATCAGTTAAGGCTATATTTCACTCTCTCGCTCTGAGTCCAGATGGTTACATCTACATACTATGTCCTGTAAGCTTCAATTATCTACTGTAATTTAATTTCTTTTATATCTCTAATGAAACTAATTATTTAAAGCAATAAGAACTAATATATTCCTAAGGTGTTAAAAAATTAAAGCTCATTAGTAGTGTGTGTGTCTGTTAAAATACCACCAGGTTAGCATTAAAATGCGTAGAAACCACATTATTACAGCTTAAACACTCTCTCTGAGTGGATTGTCTAAATCCAGACAAAATGAATTTCATCAGAAATATAGTTTCAAGAAAGAAAATCATTGAGAATTCGGATGGAATTATTATTTAATTCAACAAAAATGATATGTAGCCTGTCATGGAAGGGTATAATAAAGTTATCTGTCTCATTGATCACTGTTTTGAGAGAAGTCACAAAACTATTCAAATGAGTAAAACAAACAAACAAACAAAAAGATGTCCATTTCCAGATAATATCGCCGGATGAAGGATGTTTCCAAGTACTTTAACACAATGACCTTTGAATATTTGTCCTTGCCCTGCCCTGGTATTTTGCCAAGTTCAAACTTTCAATCATTTTTTAACTGAAATAAAATAAATGTTTTCCTCATCAGCTTAAGAAGTTGCACTTGATACAAATTTCTGCATACTCTGGACAGGTAAAAACAGAACTATAAACTTGCTCTTTTGAATGTAGTCAGTGGAAGTTTAGTAACAAAGTAATTCCATGTGGACCAACGTCTATTAAAAGATAATACACAAACAAGCCTTTCAATTGTAGGAAACGGAATATTGTTCCTTTTTCTTTCGTGTTCCAATTTTATTCTTCCATAGTTTTTATCTCAATGTAATCTTTATGTGAGGAAATTGTATTGGCTGTTTCATAAGTTCTGCGATGAGAAAACATAAAGATAAAATATTTTAACTTTGCCCCCATGGCTCTACATGTTACATTTTCCTATATTGAATGGTCATTGTAATTAATATTTGTACAAAATTGATCACAATAATCCAGACATGAAACAATTTTTTATTCTGCAAAGAAAAACAAATACAATTAGAAAATCATATCCTAATGAGATAGATGGAATTTTTTATTAGTTTATGTATCTATAAGTAATTATTACTTAATTGACAGAATAAAAGAAGTATATCATTATATCTGTTCTTGGATTGTTTTTGATGAAGGCTTTGAGAAAATTTGGAGTGCTGAAGAATTTTATTGATGTATATCAAACGTTTTCTGAACTACATAAAAATATCAATGATTGGTCATTTTCTTAAAAATGTAGTCTATTTAGCCAGGCGTTGGGGTGGGCACCTGTAGTCCCAGCTACTCCAGAGGCTGAGGCAAGATAATTGCTTAAGCCCAGGAGTTGGAGGTTGCTGTGAGCTGTAACGCCACAGTACTCTACAGAGTGTGACAAAGTGAGACTCTGTCTTTACCAAAAAAAAAAAAAATGTAGTCTATCCCTCGACAAATTTTTTGACAAGGTTCTCTTTGAAAACAGATCCCTGGGAAGCATGTGATTTGTGAGGAGGATGCAGTAGAGGCCCCCAGACTCCCCCTCACTGGTTCAGTCCTGTGTTCCCGTCTCATTGGTCTTCATGGAACTTAATTTGCCTTAGTTTCCTCTGTGACACGATGGAGCTGGCAGAGATGGCCCTATCTTCCAGCCCACTGTCCCTTCTTCTCCATCTCGCCCTTTTCTTCCTCTTCTGACGTTTTAACGCCAGTTGGTTTTTCAAAACCTTCCACCACTGCCACATTTCATAAAGTGCTGATGAACCCAAGCCTGTGGGGAGGTTAACAAGCTCGTGAAAAGCCATTACTTACGCTTAAAAAAATTCTTTATAGAAAAACACACATTAGTGTTCCAACAGCGATTTTAACAATGTGCAATGTTCATTCTTAGAATATTTTATTCTATTATTAATATATTTATTATTTAATGTGCAAATCCATCTGTTAGTCTGGATCAAAGCAGAGAGGCTCGTTATACTCACAGCATGAAACCTTTGTAACTACTATTAAAAGCTCTGCTATGGGAATCAACCGTTTAACTCAATTTCACTGAATGAGCCACAAAAGCATTCTCACTACATATAACGTTCTCATCAACCAGAGACGAGGGTTTGACTTCACATGGTGAAACTTGCCCCCAGGTCTGTGGATATTCCCGCCAACGCCATGCATGTCCTTGTGTCTGCACTGCTGTGCGTCGGGCCTCTCGAGGAGAGGAGGTCTGAAAGACAGAGCTTAGTTCTTGGGGGCTAAGCAAAGCTCCTCATGTCTCTCTTATTTCTCTCCAGGAGTTACCATCCCCAACCCCAGAATAAATACTGCAGAAGTATTTTTTATCTCATTTTGGCAGTTTGTTATTCTTGAACTGAATATTAACTTTGGAATGAATATGTCTTCACTTGTATTTCTCCTCTTATTTAAACGATCTGTACTTTAATTTTGTCTTTATTGTTTTGTGGTTTTTTTATATAATGGTTTATTTATATAATGTGGCTTAATGCAGTATAATCTATTTGGGGGAAGTGTGATTACATATTTAAGAGCTATAAAACAGTAAAGTAAAAGAGAGATTAATTTCGTATAATTTTGGGGTTTTTTTTGGCAACTTAACTCTTTCAAGACTCTTTTTTTTTCTTTCCAGACTCTTGAAAGCGGCATAGTACCTAGTTACAAGAGTAACTTTGCACGATGGGAGAACCCCATTTTTGTAGGTCCTGAAATGCACAATTTTGAAATAATGATTGAAGGAAAAAACAGCCATGAGATAAAGTTCGTCACATGAACACAGAAGCAGCGCCCCAGGTGGAACCGAGCTGTGGGTCCTGGATGGATATCAGCCTGTGGGTAGCCTGGAGCCAGGGCATTTAATGTCTGTCCCACTAATCTTGCCATCCTGTTGATTCTATTCACGGCTCGTCCCACCCCCACTTCCCACGTGGAGCTCTCTATCCCCCTTATCTTTCTGGAGCAACCAGAAGCGGCTCTTCCTTTCCTGCGGCAAGAGGAAGTGAAGGCCAGTTTGATGCACAGAAGGTCACCCAGGGCTTCTGTTCCACCCTCTTCATTCACGAGTAGGAAATCAGAAACACAGTGGCCCCTTATCGGTGTTTTCTGAACATCAATAGCAAATTGTACTCAGTTTATGAGGTCTCGTTGATTCACTCCTTTTTTACAAATGAATACTTTTTCAAGAAAAAATTTAAAAGGATAGAAATGCATTGTTGGATTCAAAATATGCAAATATCCTTTCCCATTGTGTAGGTTGTCTATTTGCTTTGGTTGTCGGTTCCCTTAGCAGTACACAAGCTATTCAGTTTAATTAAGTCCCATTTGTTTATTTTTGTTGTTGTTGCAGTTGCCATGGAAGTCTTCTTCATAAAGTATTTCCCCAGGCCGATAACTTCAGTTGTTTTTTCCATGCTTTCTTTGAGGATTTTTATCATTTTGTGCCTTAAATTTAGGTCTTTTATCCATCTTGAATCCATTTTTGTGAATGAAGAAAGGTGCAAGTCCAGTTTCAGTCCTTTACATGTGGATATCCAGTTCTCCCAGCACCATTTATGGAATAGGGATTCTTTCCCCCAGTGTGTATCATCTAACCCCAGCAAGAATGGCCCACATCACAAAATCGCAAAGCTGCAGATGGATGTGGAGAGTAGGGAACACTTTTACACTGCTGGTGGGACTACAAACTAATACAACTTTTTTGGAAGGAAGTATGGAGACCCTTCAAAGAACTCAAGCTAGACCTCCCATTTGATCCTGCAATCCTATTACTGGGAATCTACCCAGAAGAAAAAAAAATCATTTTACCATAAGAACACTTGCACTAGATTGTTTATCACAGCTCAATTTACAATCACCAAAATGTGGAAGCAGCCTAAATGCCCACCAACCCAGGAATGGAAGCTGTGGTATATGTATCCCATGGAATACTAATCATCCATTAAAAAGATGGAGACTTTACCTCTTTTGTATTAATCTAGATGGAAGTGTAACACATCATTCTTAGTAAAGCATCACGAGAATGGAGAAGCAAGAATCCTAGGTACTCAATTCTCATATGAGGACAATTAATGATCTAGTACATGGTGGTGGATGGAGGAAGTGAATAGCAGGAGAGAGAAGGAGGAATGAGGGTGGGGGAAGGGGTGAGCAGCAAGCTGGAAGGAGGGAGGGTTGGGGGGGTCACAGTGTGTGACACACCTTTTGGGGGCAGGACACAATTATAAGAGGGACTTTACCTAACAAATGCAATCAATGGTTCTTTGTACCCTCAATGAACCCCAACAATTTAAAAAAAAAATGCATTGTTACAGAGTACATCGGCAATCCAGAGATGTTTGGGCTTATTTTGACTGTAAAAAGCATACTTCTTTCCCATTTTTATTTCAAAATTGTTGAGCCTTCAGTTTTAAACAAAAGAAAGCAATTTGGAAATTTCAGGAAACATTAAAAGAAAATTAGGAGGAAAGGGACAAAAACTAAGATATTCATCTTCTGATGACTATTATGGGAGAATAATTTACATAAGCATGTACTTGATTTCTGAAGTGGAATCAATCCTGATGGTGTTGAGATACTACAGTTCAAATTCCAATAATACCTGGGCAAGGTGGCTCATGCCTGTAATCCCAGCACGCTGGAAGGTAGAGGCAGTTAGGTTGCATGAACTCTGGAGTATGAAACCCACCTGAGCAAGATCAAGACCCTATCTTTTAAAAATAAACCAAAACAAAACAAAAACAAATTCCACTCATAAAGATGAAAAACTAGCGTGTTAGTTCCCAAGATTTTTACAGAAGTTTCTATGTTAGTGCTGAGATCAAATTTCAAGGTTTTTCCAATTGGTGTTGGAATTCTGATCTAGTTGTCCCTAATTTCTCCACATGGATGTATTTACCACCGGGGAACCTTGCTTGGAGAAACAGCGTTTGCCAGTGGCAGTCTGTGTGGCTGTGCAGGAAGAATTTCCTTCCGTGTTTTTCCTCTTTCTCTGCCGTTGGTCCCTGTCTGGGACTCTCGTCTCTTGTCTCTGCACATTGTGGCTCAGGTGGGGCTCTTGTCTCTCGTCTCTGCATCTGTCCAGGGCTCTTGTCTCTCATCTCTGCACATTCTGGCACAGATGGGGGAGGCCGGGCTTCAACAACTCGGGGAATTTCAACCCCTAACCTCTGTCCCCCACACGTGATGCTCCCTGCCTCCTGAGGAAGGTGCAGGGCCTTAGAAATGGAGGCTGAGGCTCAGGCAGCCCAGGGGAGGAGTCAGAATTTCTAAAATTCACTCAGATTTCTAATAGAGAATCTGAGAAGTTAACATGTGAGAGTTTTCCAGATTTGTTGAAAGACATCAATCTTCAAGTCCAAACATCTAATGTCAAGAAGAATACAAGGAAAAAAATCCACAGCTGGATTACTGGAAACAAAATTTCAAGAAGAAGTTGCTGAAACCCTTAGTAAGAGAAGATAGCTTGCCTTAAAAGGGACACATAAGAGCTACAGTTACTTCTCAGCTTCAACAATAAAAATCTCAAAACAAAAAAATTGAAATTATTTCCTATTTGCATCAAAAAATCAGTAATTACCTAATTGTATCTTCACTAAAATTATGTCATGGATGAGTGCAAAGTTAAGATAGAAAATCTGAAAGTATTTGTCAACAGAACCTAAATAAAGAAAAATATTCATTTATGGAATTTAAAAAGTTAGAATTAAAATACGGACAAAATATTATAGACATTCAATATTCTCAGACCCTATACTATGGTGGAGAAGGGTAAAAATAATAAGTTTTGACTTTCTGAGTGGAAACCAAAAATAATACTAAATGTTAAAATAATATAAATAGGAATTATAGATAGAAATTTTTTAAATGGAGAAAGAGGGGGAAAAGTAACCTCAAGAAATTTGTAAGAAATCAAGACAAAGGAAGAATGCAGAAGAATTAGGGCACAAATGGAAGAAACAGCACATAGGAGAGAGTCAAATAAATTCAAATCTATCAGTAATCTAGAAGGATTTGATTGAAGAGCATTGGTAAGGAAGAGGATGGACTGGACGTGTTGTTTTTTCCCTCTCTGAGAGTTCCTAGGGGGTGTACCAGAGCTGGTACATGGCTCCACCCTCTTCTCTCAGGTCACAGCTCTGGTCCTCCTGGACCTGCCCAGCAGTGACCTTCTCGGGGTCACTGGGTATAAAGGAGCTTTCTTTCTGAGATGAGTCAGCTGCCAACATGCCTGTGTGCCTCTGGTCCAGTTTGTCTTCCTGGCTCAGTCATATTTAGCCACAAGAAGGCCTGGGACATTTTCAGTGAGATGAGGGAAGATTCTATGAGTAAATAGAGGAGAAGGAGGGATGGGACAGTGGGGCAATCAGTACTCTTCACTGCAATACCAAATGCAAATAGACTAAACATTCTGGATCAAACACAAGTATTTTCATACTGGATTATAAAATACAACCAGCTAATTGCTATTTACAAGGGACATGTTTAAATGATAAGAATTTTGAAAATCTGGCAGTGAAAGGAATTTTTCTCGTTCCAAACTGATCATCTATATCTGTTTCGGTTTTAAGCTGATAGATATAGACAAACATTTTTTGAATTGATACACACACACAAACACATACATACACACTAGACCGATCATGAGAGCAAGCCAACGTACTGTTTTTATTAGCAGCCAAAAGAAATTTTCAGGGAGGAACCATCACTGGAGAAGGTCATTACAGAGCATGGCTATTTCAATTTTCCCAAGGAAGATATTGCTACGCTCACCTACAATTTATAATGAAGTTTCAAAAGCAAACATGGGGAAAACAGACAGATTTCAACATTTTATTGGGCAAGTTTTGATTAAATGGGCTGCTGGATTCCACTTTCTGGCTATGTGACATTGAGCTCTTCATTAAGTGTCTCGGATTTATGATGGCAAAATGCAAAAATCGTGTTAAGTAAGATGGTGTGGGTGTGGCTAATGTACTTTGCAAAGTATCTGGTATGAAGGAAATAGTCCCTACAATTAAATACTATACTGTAACATTTTTAATGAAGGTGACAATGACGAGATAAAGCATCATTAAAGGAAACACTTCAAATTGTAATATTAGATAGAAGGCAGGAAACTCCAGAGAGAGAGTGTGGCGGAGGTGACTGGAAGCTTTTAAGGAGTCCCCAGTAGGAAGTAATAACCTTTTCATTTCAGCTCGCTGCTATAACCACAGGAAAATAAAGCAGCGAAGAAATGTGGAAAGAGAAAAACAAAAAGCTGCATGATAGTGGAGTTTATTGCTTTATTTGCCTTAGAGGCAAACCATGCTGCAAAAAAATAAAATCCTTCTTAATCTCCGAATTCTTCAAATCTTACCTTTAAATACACTTTCTGCCCTGATACCCGGATTTAGTTTTCTGCCTGAGTACTGAGTTGGAACTCATCTCACTGTTTGGTATTGACTCATTACGCTGCAGTTTTTTAGATCTCTGGGAATGTGTGTAGAAAAGATAAGAAAACCAGTAGCCCAGCGTGGTCTGAGATGGAATGCAGCTCCATTTCCATCGGATAACACGGGGTTCGTGTGGAGACAGTGATGCGGGTCTCTGGCCTCCACATTACAGAGTGAGCACCCGAGTCCTGGTTCACTCCTCGGGTCACCATGGCCTGCACACACCTCTGCCTTTGCTGTGGCTTTCTAACCACTGGCTTCAGAGCGGGCCCGGCCTCCTCAGATTCAGTTTCATGCAATTGTCTGGCTTCAGGACCAATGTCATCAAAACCACGTAACCTCAGATTGTTTCTAAGGATCCTTGAAAGACTTTAGGCCTGCACAGAGCCACTAGGCTACCCTTGGGGGTTCTCAGCTAATAGCCCTGGGCTCCAAAAAGAAAGCAGTTAAACATGTTTGTTTTTTTTCCCTTTTTTTAAAGGTCATATTTGGTCACACTAAAACAGCAGTGAAATTGCACAATCTAGAGGAAGGAACAGTTTGTTTTGCCCTTTTTTACTGCCAGTGAAATGCCAGAAGATGTTTAAGGTAACAGCAACCCGTGTAAAAGAGAGGAAAAAACTCAAATAAAATTGTTACGATCTTAAAATAAACCTATTGCTCCTCCCTCTCCCATAGTTTTACAGAACTTTCCATACCTTTTGGCACTAGAAATTACATAGAACATTTCTGCTTTGAAAATGCCAGCCAAGTATCATAGGAAGTTATAGCCGTGAGAATGGCAATGCTATAAAACCAAGCGGGGAGACAGAAAGTTTTCGTAGAGAGTAAAACAGTTGATGTTGTTTTTACTCAAAGTTTATCATAAGGGGAAAAGAGTCGTGTTGAATGCATGCTTTATTCCGCTTGTGTAAAGCCCTGTAAACAATCGCATCCCCTGTGGTCCCATTGATAGAGCAGCAGCTTCTTCCACTCTGCTTTCAATGTAAGGAGGCTGAGTTGTCGCACGGGAACCTCCCGAGAGGCCTCCATAGCTGGGCATCCTGGGGTCCCAAGGGATCCTGGTTTAGGTGCCTCCCAAATTATTTCTTCTGGAGTTTTCAAAGCTCCCAGCTATTTTCGACAGGTAAGGCAGCAAAGTTGAGAACTGCAGCTTTTAGGCAGGCCAAGGTGAATGAGCCATCCTGGCTGGGAAGGGGCATCCAGACCCCGTGGCGACGTGGACCGTCCCCAGAAGGAGCCCACATAGCGTTGTTCACGCCCCGCACTAGTCCCACTGCCCTGATTTTACTGAGCTGCGAGCTTCTCTTGGCCACCAGCCCAGGGTTCCTGCCTCCCTCCGAGCCACCCAGAATTTCGCCTGAAGGGAACAGAGGGAGGCTGGTTTGGGAATGGCATGATGAGGACAGAGGACAGTCTGGGTTTCTGTCCCTTTCCCCCTCTCACTTGCGGCCGTGCCCCAAGGAAGCTTTATGGGTCTCACGTGCCAGCCAAGTGGGGTTCAGCAGCCCCCGGGGCCTGAGATTGCTGTCTGTGCCTCCTGGGTGTCCACTGGCTCTTCTTCCTTGTGTGAGTTGTGGGCAACAGGAATGGGGAAAAGAATGGGGAAGGGGCCTGGGGTTGTGCATAGGGGGCTTCGGGAAGGGGAGAAGCAGCCTAGGGTGTTGGGGTGGGGCGGGCAGCACAGAGGCCTGACCACCCACCAGGTCCTGGTGGGCACGGGCATATTCATGCTCCACTCCAAGCCTGACGCTAACCCCAGGTCCTGGAAGCCAGCAAAGCCAGGAAAATCAGACTGATAGGAGATGGGAAATACCCCGTCCCAGACTCGCCGGAACACCAGACGCTTTCCTGCACAGATCTGGGAAAGTGTCACAAATCAGGAGTAGAAATTAACTTGGAATAGCACGATGGGGTGTTTTCAGTTTGGCAACCTTACTAATACGAAATAAGACTCGCTGTTTCCCTGTGACTTACAGAATATAAAAATATTTGTAATAACTTCGTTGAAAATGGTTCTTATCTCTATGATAATAATCTGTGATAAAATCTGTGATTTTCTGAAAAATAGTGATTTTTATTTACATGGTAATAGTTAATTTATATCATAGTAAATATAACGATTACTACATAATAGCATTTTGTAGATAATTAAACTGAAGCACAAATTATAACACGGATGACAAAGTGCTAATGCTGATAGCAGCAGGGTTTTTTTTCTGGGCTTTGTAGACGATGTTTGTTCACCTAGTCATTTATCCAACCAGTATTCCTTAAATTACCTGGCTTCTTGGCGTTAAGCATATTAGCTCTATGACAATTAAAAACCCAAATGGATGGATATATTACAGGAAAATGTGCCAAACTCTGAAGAACAGAGGTCCAAATTCCTACCTGGGTCTCAGTGTTTCGAGTCTACCCTTTAAGACAATAACATATAAACCTCAAGTGACGTGCAGGGCTGATTTGGGTCAGGAAATGGGAGGAGTTTGTTTTGAGCAGGAAGGAGAGTGTGCCACGTGCAGGGAGAGAGATGTCTGGCAAAGGGGCAGTGTTCACACCCAGAGTCCAGCCCCGCAGCCACACAGTCACGTTAGCGTCTCACGGAGGAGAGTACAGTGGGCTGCCAAGGTCTGCAACTTCCCAAAACAAGGGAGGGTCGCGCTGAGCGTGGAGGCCCGTAGTCCAGGCTTTGCTCTGAGGTTCTCACAAAAATGCGCTCAGGAGGCTCACTTGGGCCACCACCTCGGGCTCAAATAATGTCGCCCGCACAGAGGCCGCTAAGTTTAGCCACTCCAGGAGTCCCAGGAGGCGGCCCACGGACCATCCCTGCTGCTGCCGGGGGCATGGGGGAGGCATGGTTCTGACTGCAGAAAGGGCCAAGACTCCAACAAAATATTTATCTTGATATTTTGAATTGCTGCTTGGGGAAGAGACCATTAGCGGATGATTTAAAGAGAGTAACGTTGGCTCTTTTTCAGCAAATAGCCTTTCTGGTTTCAGTGGCAAATGGGAGAAATGTCCTCCATTATTCACTGAATCGTTTTGTTGTTTTTATTTTTTCCCAAGATGTTTTGAAAGTCACATGTGTATTTGTATAAGGGTTTTCAAGTTATTTTTCCCACAGCGAGGCGTTCCTGTTGTCCCAAGAACAGCCCCACAATCCATTACTGGAGTATGGAGGGGAAGCCCCTGGGCAGGGGGAGGGCCGGGAGAAGGGACAGAGCACCTCCTGGGCCACTTCATCCACTTGGTTTTATTTCCATTGTTGGTGTATAACTGTTTTTTTATTTTTACAGCTTTGGTCTTTGTCCAAATGCTCCTAATTCATTCTCAGCCCAAATCTGCGTTTAATCTACCAGTCGGGACTGTCCCCAGTCTCCCCCTGTCCCCCCTCTCTCTCCCCGAGCCTTCCCTGTGGAATCTACCCCTGAGCTGAGATCTGCGTTCTTCTCCGTGGCTGACCCTCCTCTGTTTCTGGTTGTGATTATTGGGATTATTTCAAAATACGTTGGAATTTCTACTTCTGCTGAGTCAACCCCCTGGTTGGTTTAGATTCCTCATTTTAACATCAGCTTGGAGACTTAGAAAGCAGAGCCTGTGGGTCACACAGAGACACTCCCCTGAGTCTCCTTTGACGTGTGTGTCTGTAATTGGAAGAGCACGTGCACATCTGACTTAGAAAACTTTTTTTTTTTTTTTTTTTTGAGACGGAGCCTCAAGCTATCACCCTGGGTAGAGTGCCATGGCATCACAGCTCATAGCAACCTCCAACTCCTGGGCTCAAGCGAGTCTCCTGCCTCAGCCTCCCAAGTAGCTGGCACCACAGGCGCCCACCACAACGGCCGGCCAATTTTTTGGTTGCAACTGTCATTGTTGTTTGGCGGGCCTAAGCTGGGGATTTGAACCCGCCACCTTAGCCACTCGAACCACAGGCACCGAGCCCTGACTTAGAAAACATAAAACAAAAACCTGATGAACAGTCAAGAATTTTTAAAGGGAGATGTTTCCCTTGAAAGGCTTGTCATCTGATCACAAGACCACGGCGGCTGAGGACTACAGAATAGCGTGTGCTTCTGTCCCACCACAGGTCTCCTGCCTTTGGCCACCCTCAGCTATTTCCATTTTTTTTTTTTTTTTTTTTTGGTCCCTTAGGGCCTTGGTGGTGGGATGGAAAGGAAGTCTGCAGGCTGAGGGAGCTTTCTTCACATTGCTGTCTCCCTGAGTAATCTTTACTTATAGGTTAAGAAAAAGTGTGTCCTTTTCCTAAAAGCTTTTAAATATCACTTTTTTCTTTATAATAGAAAGGTGATTAAAATATTATAAGAAGAGCATTTTGCTTGGCAGTTTCAACCTGTCCCCACTGGCCGAGTGGAGTCGATTCCCCTGCTGTGCTGTGAGTCTCCTTCCTGGGTATCAGAGTGGAGGAGAAACGTGAAAGGGAATCTTCTGTGCTTGTCCCTAGAAAATGTCTCTCCTGGAAAGACAGGAGTGCACCATTTTCTCCTGGTAAATATCTATAATGTCCTTTGAGAAGGTCACAGCTCCGTGGTTTTAAAGCAGGAGAACTAACCCGAGGTTTTCTTCCCTCTGTCAATATGGAGTGATTGGGCACCTTACTGTCTTACACCATCTGCAAACTGGTGCCCAACGCGTCCCACGTGGACTTGCGTTAGCCTCCACAGCAGTGGACTGAATGCTTGTGTCCCCACAAATGTAGATGCTGAAACCTAATTTCCAGCAAGAATGTACTGAGAGGTGAGCGGGCCGGGGAGGGGCGCCCAGGAGCAGCATCACTGACCCAACCACAGAGACCCCGGGGTGGCCCCCACCCTGCCCACCACATGAGGATGAAGGAGGTGGGTGCCCTCTGTGAACCAGAAAACAGACCCTCACCAGGGACCACATCGCTGGTGCCCTGACCTTGGACGTCCAGCCTGGAGAGTGAATTTGAGAATAAACGTCTTGTTTTGGGCCACACTCCACACTCGGTGGCTTGTCTCCTGCGGGTCCTGCTCCTCACTCTCCTTGAACACAAATGCAGGAGAGAACTCCTAGCCCTCCCACTCGCACTCCAGCAAAGTTGGGGGAGAGCCCAGGGTGGCAGGCTGTGGACAAGCCAGTGTGAGGGGTCACCAGAGTAAGGTGACCAGATTTTAACATTGGTAAAGCAGGACACCATTGACAGTGGTGGGGGCGGGGCGGGGGCGGGGCCTGACAACAATGCAAACTTTGATAAGCAGTTCTCGATAATCACTTCTCAACAATTATTTGTTATTATTACAGTTTAACATTATAAAATTAACAAAAATAATATAAAACTCATATCCTGGCGAAATAACCACATGGCAGCTAAAAACCGTATATTCCCTTACTGTTCTCCCGCCCATTCGTGCATTCTTTCTAAAAATCGGGACTTTCTTAAAACGCCGTGGGACATGGGACAAATTGTTAAAAATTGGGACTGTCCCGCCAAAAGCGGGACGTCTGGTCACCCTACACCAGAGTCCTGGGTCACCTCACACGTGTAGCAAACTCACCAGGCTGGGGTGGGGACGTTGTTACAAGCATCAGGGTAGAGTTGTCACACTGAATTACAGCTTTATTTACATATGAAAATAGGCTACTTTACAAAAGGTAGACAGAAGAAAATGCTCTATGCAGGAGGAGGTGAGTGGGCAGAGCCTGGGCTGACGGAGCCTTCACTGAAACATTCCCACCTGATGTGATTCACGGATGAACATGAGGTGAGCGTGAGTTAGGCTGCTCCTGGGAATATGAACAAAGCAGTTTTCAGTTATAATAGCCAAAGATGTCATTTTTATTAAGCACATGACACCCTAGTATTTAATGTCCCTGTTGATTTGATTTGGGAAGCTTTGACGATTATTTTCCATACTTGCATTAATAAAGTGAAACGATGTTTTCTGAATCCTTTGCTGACTTGGCCGTCTCCATTTTCATTCCTGGACTGTGGAGGAGGATGGCAGAGAAACCCTCATTCTCAGTTGAAGAGAGCGTCCCGCCTGCTCACAATCCAGGAGGTTTTTATTAGAAAGACCCAGGTTCAAGGCCAAATTCTTCCATTTACTCTCTACATGAGCTACGGGTCACTCCTATGTGGTCCTGGAGGACCCTGGGGACACTGCAGTAGCCTCCAGTGTCTCACACCATCATCCCCCGACGTGCACGCACACTGCCGTCCCTGCACCCCTCCCCGCAGGCTTATGGGTGTCCTCCCCACACAGCCTTAACCTTTGTCTCCCCTCTGGAATCCACACCCCAAACTGCCCACTACCAGGAACTGCGTTCCCCCTGCCTGTATCTCAGAAACTCCTCCACTGGTGACACATCCCTGTCCCACCCCCGGGAGGGAGAAGGTCACGCCCCTCTGATGGACGTCCCATCCCAGGGTCACCCTGTCCTGCTCATCTGTCAGCCCCTCCTGTCTTCTCTCCTTCCAGCCATGGACATCGGATGTGACCACGAGATCCCTCCCACTGTGCTCCTCCACACCCCCACTCCACAAACACGCTCTGAACGACCAGGCTGCCCTGAAGATCCCTTTGCACTCCCTTCTCCGGCACCTTCTCGTCCGCACAGAGCATTTCCCGTCCCAGCTAGTCACTCATCAGACACCCACATTTTATGAAAACTAAGGCAATATGAGCAATAAAACGCACCATTCCATTGTGTACCTGAGAGAAGGTAACACCCCAGCAGGCAGAGCCACAGGTGCCACCCACCGTGAGATGCCTTCTGCCTCAGAAACTGCTAGAATATGAAAATATGTGCACCTTACAACATACAAAGTAACGGTGTCTGCTAGATCCCTGCAAACAGATTCCTAACCTTCCTTTCCCTGAGATGTTAAATCTCTTCCAATGCTGTCAGACCCAGTCTTCTTCCTCCCCAGATACTCCTCATCTCACCGTGGCCGCCTCCCCAGATCAAACCAAGTCGCCCCAAAGTCACCAGGTCTGACGTCTCGGCTCCAGTTGTTCCCCGGGTGGTCCCAGCACAGCCCCCTGGGCTCTGTGGCCATCTGGTTCTGCCACACAGTAGCTCCTCTCTCCATTTCCAGAATGTGGGATCTGTGTGTTTGGTGTTCACAGTCCCACCTGCAGCTCCTCTCTGAAACTTCAGGCTTCGGCCCCAGTAGGGCCCCCTCCTGCTCTCCTATTTGCTCCTGGGTACCTGCCAGGCCTCCAACATGTACCTGCTCGGCCCTGCCAGCAGTGTTCTGCCCAGAAGGTCATTTCTTCCTTCTAAAGGGGTCGTGCTGTCCTGCCCCACCCCAGGGCCCAGCTGCTCCCCCTCCAGCTGCCCTCCCCTAACCCCCCAGACATCCCAGGCTCCATCCAAGACCCTAGCTCTGCCCGGCTGGTCTGACCACCTCCCCACACTGACCACCTCCTGAAGTTGACCTCATTTTCATAGACTGGACATGTACCGTGTGTGTGTCAGCACAGGAGGCCTCGTTCCTTATGTTGGCTACCTCTGTGTTGACCGGCCTGTTACCGTCCTTGGGGGTCACTCACAGAGGCTCTGCTAGATCTGCTACCTTAGGCTTTTATACCTGTTGTTATCTCATCCAGTGGAATCTTGGGCTGGGTCTCCTGTGTCCCCCTCTGCTCAGCCACTCTGGTTTCATGATGCTCCCGGGACACCAGGGCCTCTGCCTGGGCTGTTCTGCTGCCAGGAGTCCCCTCTTCCAGACCTCCCCGTGGCCCCTTGTCCCTTCCTCCCCATCCCTGATGTTTCCCATGTTCCCCGGCTGCCCTTCCCTTGTTTGCCATTTCCTGTCAGTGTCACCTGCGTCTCTCTCACCACTGCAGGGGACAGTGGCTTTGCCTCCTTGGCTCCCTGTGTTTACACCACTAGGGGTGGCGCCCAGCACAGAGCAGATGCTCAACTCACATTTCTTAAAGGGGTGAATGAATTTCTTCTATTCTCCTGTGTGGCCCTTTATGTCCTGAGAAATCTCATGCCTGCCCTTGGCATCACTTACTCCAAATCCATATTTCCAGCTTAGTTCCTCTTGGAAGAGATTTGAAAACATCTCAAACCTGACTCAAACTGGCATTAGAGCAATTTGATTCCAGATCCCCCCTGCTGTTTCCTTTATGTTATCCCCTGTAACCCTGCTAAGCGCCCATCCTCATCATAATTCATTGTTAGTACAAACTTGTCTTTGACGTAGTGAATGGTTAACCGTTAGATCCATGGTGTAAAACCTGCCTGCCCTCCTTGAGGTCCACAATTTACATCTCTGTGGCTTTGGCAGTGGAGTCTCACCTGCCCGAGGCACCTGCTTTCTGTTGCCACTTGGAGAAACCGGGCCTGTTATCCAAGGCTGAGTTTCAGGCACCCTTTCTGTGAAGTTGGACTCCCTGAGAGAAAGTACACCCAGTGTCCTGGGGTGTGAGACTGGCAGGAGGACAGTGCAGCCCCTGGGGTGTGCTATGCATGGCACCAGCATGAAGCTGCTTGTATTATAGCAACTTGGAACATTTTTAGTATCCCAGGGTAATGTTGATTTTATGCGTGAACTTCACCGGTCCAATGTATGCTCAGGTATTTGGGCAAACATTCTCTTGGAGGTGTCTGTAAAACCATCTTGAGAGGAGATTAATGTTTGACCAGTAGCCTGAGTGAGGAGCTTGCCCTCTGTAACTGAAGGCCAGCTGAGTAGAAGGGAAAGCCTGTCCCTCCCCCGGGTAAGAGGGAATTCCTTCACCTTAATTCCTTGTGCTGGGACATTGGTCATTTCCTGTCTTTGCACTTAAAGTAAAACACGGATTCTCCGGAAACCACACCGTCAGCTCTCCTGGTTCCCAGGCCTGCAGATGTGGCCCAAATGGCACCTCTCCCAGGTCCCCAGAGTGCTGACTGCCTGTCCCAGGACTTCTCAGCCTCCAGAACTGAATGAGTCAGTTCTTTACCATAAATTCATCTGTTTACCCGTTCCACCAGCTTTATTTCCCCTGACAATCCTGCCTAGAGCACCTGATCCACATTACAAAGTGTTTGAAAGTAGAACATATGTGGTATTTATCTCCACAGCCCCAAGATCTGGCAAGGTATGTAAGAATTCTCAGCACACCCTCAGCGCTCCGTGGGCAGCTGGCCAGCTTGCCGTGTCTGATCTGAATCCCTCCATTCAAGTACCGGCCCAGCTGCTTCTGAGCTGCGCGGTTCTTAGGCAATTTACGTACCTCCCTGTCTCTGCTTCTAGCTCTGTAAAACGGAGGTAGTAATATTCCATATGTCACAGAGGTAAATACAAAAGGACTCAGAAGAGGACGCCACCCAGAAGCTCTCGGCAGACGTTAATGGCGATAGGTACCCACACTCTGCCGATTGACACAGGATCCATCATGCTACAGCAGGACATCATCACTTCTGCACCTCATTCCCAGGTCGGGCTGAGTCTGTGACCTAGAAGATGATCCCGGACTCCACAGTCCAGGACCCATGTGCACAGCCGGGTGCTCGGCCCAGCACCTGCCCACGGACGGCCGAGTGAGTGCACGCAGGGGCTTGCTGAGTGCTCGCTCCTGCGTCTAAAGCAGGGATGCTGGTGCTGCTTTCACCATAGCTGTGATTTCTCCAAAGAATATCCACGGAGCATCTACCACTAGGTTAGATACACGTAGATGTTCAAGGAACGCTGGCGGCCACCTTTTTTGAAAAATGATTTTTATTGTAACAACTATCTCATCCCTTCATTTCTGGGTTTTTGATTCGGTTCTTAACTTGCATCGGTAGCTCCCTCCAACTACTTTTTAAAGGTAAGAGTGGCGAGTATAATTGAAAAAAAAGAGAATAAATAAAAATTCTGGAATATGCTTATTCACTGGACATAGTAAGCGTGTGGTCAGGATTTAAAATGTGGGCATTTATACACATTTTCAGAATGCAGATTCCATAAGGAATCCTTCCTTTTAATGTACAATGATTCGGACGCTGGACCTCACCCAGTGACCTCAGTAGTGAATGTAATAAAAGATCCATTGAGTCGTCCTCTCCTGCAGCTAATCTCGCACCCTTTATTTCATGGAGAACTATCTTAACTTTTCCTTAATTAATGAAAAGGATTTGGGAATGACAAGTCTGACAGCTTATGCGTTAAGATAATGAGACAATTTAAAAATCACAAAACAGGGAGAAACCAAACACCACCAAGAGCAAACGGTTGAGTCCCCTGCAGCTGGCTCCGACATCTTAGGGAAAACCTCCCCAGAAGAATAAATTCTCCTTGGAAACCAAGTTATGTTTTCCAGTTCTTTGAGTTGATTCTTCCCTTTCAATTCATCCAGTCTTGATGTAAAATAGATTTGTACATCACAGTTCAAATGGACGACCGTGGGTCCTGGGTGCGGCTGTGTACAGCGTGTCTCAGGGACACCTCTGTGAGCATTTCTGGGGAGCATTTCTCTAGACAGCCCCAAGGCCCTTTCCTTGGGCCTCTTTAGAATTTTGCCATATGGCCCCTTACAGCTTTCAAAGGACAAATTATTGAAACTCTGAAATGTTAGCATGGTCTATAATCAGGGTAAGCAACGCCACCTCGACTGAGTCTTAGCAGAGCTCTAAGGCAAACCATGAGACACAGTCTGCCTGAGCCGCCCCAAAGGCCTATCTGTCCTGCGACCGCCTCCTCAGTCCCCCTGGGTGGATGGCGATGACCACAGCTGCGCCCTTCCCACCTGCTGTGGGTCTTAATGGCCCACAGGAAGCTGCGTGACCAAGCTGACTTCTGCCTCTTTCACATCAAAAATGCCAGAAGTGGAATTAGAAGTTGGAGAGAGCACCCCGTGCACATCTCATGTTCTTGGAGGTGGTCAGTGTCCTGGTGGTCTCCACTGGGCATTCCCAAGGCCTCAGTAAAGACCTTAAAATGTAAAAACATCCTGTGGAGAAATTCCAGAGACACACAGACACACATTTCTTTCCTCACATTTTCTGTACAGATTCTTTCCGTGTTAGGTCTGTGTATGTGTGTTAGGTCTAT